>MJUU01036286.1:0-15378 GCA_002080025.1 Modiolus philippinarum | reverse complement strand
AAAACCAGTAATCGACAGGCCTCCCATGTAGTTGACACCTGTATGCTGAGATACCTAGCTAAGGAACAGAAGAATGACCGTTCCCAATCTCTCTGTAGGCAAGACTCTATCATCAGCAAACAGTCTCATCTTTTACCAGAAATGACAAGTACAGTGATTCCAGCTTCTGTTGTTGAAAGACATGCATTAATGCAAGCCCATTGCTGCAGAATAGCTGATTTTTTAGAGATGGGTCAAAATGTGTGGTGGTGCTGTGAAGATGGCCATTTGCGCTTTTTTGATGCTCCAGGAGATGAAGTTGTTGATAGTTGTCCTCCAATTCATCATTTTAGGTCCCACACTCTGAAAGATGAATATATATATTTAGAAAAAGTTTGGGATAGTTGCATTACAAAAACACAGGATAAAAGCATTCAACTTCCTTTGAAAAAAATTAAAATTTACAAGAATGGTAAACTTTCTCATACAATCAACACTTCCCTCTCATTAGAAAACACAATATATGGTGAGAACATTATATTTTATACTTTGCACTGCATGCTTCTAAAATGCATTTTCTTGTAAGGTCGAGAATAAATGTCATAATGTTGAATCAAGATAAAAGCAATTTGCAAATCTTTTTCATGTTTTATATTTTATAGTATAACTAACTGGCCATGAAGAATATCCAAAAATAATGTCACAAATGTCAAATAACACAGAAGGATTTAATGAGTTGCGGAACTTGTTCGGCAAAGCGTTTAATCCACTGTGTTATTTGACATTAGTGACATTATTTTGGATATTTTTCACTGTAGATTGGGATGAAAAGAAAGAAAACTTGAGGTTCCATGTATTTTCATGCACTCGTACTATGTTCAACAAGAGAAGGGAGCAGTCGGAAACGACAACTAATCCCCTCCCCAGTTTGCTCTTTGTTTTAATAGGTCAGTTGCAGACAACAGAACAATTATCAATTATTGAAGAAGTATCTACTATCCATACATCATGGGGTTGTATACAAAAACAACCATAGTCACTCATCCATGAAATATAGATCAAGGTGACTTAATTTTCATCAGTATGATTATCCAAGGCACATCTATGAACAAAATATCATTCCTCTACCTGTTCTAGAATCTCACATCTGGACTTGAACAAAAACTTTAACCGGAGTCACTCACAGTCAGAGATCCAACTGGATAAAGTGAAATCATTTCACTTACTAAAGTCAATTTTATTTACCTGAAGCAGTAAAAAATTATGTTTACCTCTACAAGTAAAAACTTTATACTTATATAAGTAAGCTTTGAAATATGCAGTATATTTACTCCAAAACAGGCTTTCCCTATTACAGGCACACTGTTCATCCTAACAGACCACATGAAACCAAATTACAAGCATCATCATGTGATAGATCTTGATGTGATAATGATGCAAGTTGTAGACCACTTAATTCAATATTAACAGCTGTTAAAAGTCCCAAAGGACTAATCTTTGGCTAGCTTGCGCCTCAAGAAAAACATTTTGCCCCTAATCAATTTTTACTTAAAAGATAAGATCAGAAATGAAACTTTCATAAAAAACTATTAATTATCCTATGAAAATTTATATAATGAGACACTGAAGGGAGAAAACCTCTGCATTTTATCTAAATTTACTTGTACAAGTAAATAAATTTAATGCCGATTTTATTTACTTCTTTAAGTAAAAATAATTAACCTTAGCTGGTGAAAAGTTTTTACTTAATGCAGTGGGACCCCTGACTGACTCATGCATGAAATATAGGTCAAGGTGACCTAATTTATATCAGGAACCTTGTGACTATCCAAGGTGCATCTACTGACATAATATTACCGGTATTCCACTAGCTGTTCTAGTATCTCAGATCTGGACTTTAACAAAAACTTTAACCTGAGTCACTCGTGCATGAAATGTAGGTCAAGGTGACATAATTCTTATAGCAATACCAAGTACTCTCCAAGATGCATCTATTGACAACAGCTCATTCATCTATGACTTGCGTTTCGAAAGTTACATGGACTTTAACTTGAGACGGACGAACGGACGAACAGGCGAAACGCTGTATCCCCTCCCCAACTTTATTGGGAGAGGGGATAAAANGGGCAAAATGAAAACAAACTTCAGCTGCATCATCACCAGGGTATCTAGTTACAAATTGTTTTTTTTTCTATGTCCTAGGTCAAACAACATGGCTGCCGTTACTAAAAATAGAACATAGGGGTAAATTGCAGTTTTTGTCAAATAACTCGAAAACCGTTACAGATATAAACAAGTGTGGACCCAAATTGATGTCTCGCCCGTCCCTACTTGGTCGCAAAATTGATGTGAAAACTCAAAATGCCTAAATCAGAAAACTTTACATGTTCGCTAGACTGTGAAATTAGATTTATTGAAAAGAGCAATACAGCAGACCGTCATGTATCACCCAAAACCAAAATGCCAAATATCAGTGACCTACCACTGCTATAGAAAAAACAAACATGTTCACTAGACCGTAAAAATGAGGTCAAGGGCTAAAGCCAAATAGCAGGCTGTAATCTTCCATCTAAGACAAAAACACATACCAAATATTATTGACCTACCACTTATAGTTACTGAGAAACTAAACTAAGCACAAAAACTTAACATGATCACTGGACCGTGAAATTGAGGTCGCAGACAAAAGCCATATGGCAGACGGTCATATACTACCCAAGACCAACATATATACAAAATATCATTGACCTACCACTTATAGTTACAGAGAAAATGACCTAATCAGAAATACTTATCATGCTCATTAGACCGTGAAATTGAGGTCAAGGACAAAAGCCATATGACAGACTGTCATGTACTACCTAATACAAACCTACATACCATATATCATTGACCTACCACTTATAGTTACTAAGAAACTAAACTAAGCACAAAAACTTAACATGTTCATTGGACCGTGAAATTGAAGTCACAGACAAAAGCCATATAGCAGACTGTCATGTACTACTCAAGACCAACCTAAATACCAAATATCATTGACCTACCACTTATAGTTACTGAGAAAATGACCTAATCACAAAAACTTAACATGCTCACTAGACCATGAAATTCAGGTCAAGGACAAAAGCCATATAACAGACTGTCATGTACTACCTTAGACCAACTTACATACCATATAACATTGACCTACCAATTATAGTTACTGAGCAACTAAACTAAGCACAAAAACTTAACATAGTCAATTGGACCGTGAATTTGAAGTCACAGACAAAAGCCATATGGCAGACTGTGTTGTACTACTCAAGACCAACCTATATACCAAATATCATTGACCTACCACTTATAGTTACAGAGAAAATGACCTAATCAGAAATACTTATCATGCTCACTAGACCGTGAAATTGAGGTCAATGACAAAAGCCATATAACAGACTGTCATGTACTACCTAATACCAACCTACATACCATATAGTTACTAAGAAACTAAACTAAGCACAAAAACTTAACATGTTCATTGGACCATGAAATTGAGGTCACAGACAAAAGCCATATAGCAGACTGTCATGTACTACTCAAGACCAACCTAAATACCAAATATCATTGACCTACCACTTATAGTTACTGAGAAAATGAACTAATCACAAAAACTTAACATGCTCACTAGACCATGAAATTGAGGTCAAGGACAAAAGCCATATAACAGACTGTCATGTACTACCTTAGACCAACCTACATACCATATATCATTGACCTACCAATTATAGTTACTGAGCAACTAAACTAAGCACAAAAATTAACATGTTCATTGGACCGTGAATTTGAGGTCACAGACAAAAGCCATATAGCAGACTGTGTTGTACTACTCAAGACCAACCTATATACCAAGTACCATTGACCTACCACTTATAGTTACTGAGAAAGTGACCTAATCACAAAAACTTAACATGAAAGTTTACGCCGTCATATTTTGTACGCATATGTCTCGCTTGCCGCGCCTTTCGTCGCGGGCGAGACAAAAATCTGACGAAATAAAAATGATCAGCATGACAAGATCTACCCACTCTGAAATTTTTGAAGAAAATCTGATGACCCATCTAAGAGTTATTGCCCCTTTTCCGTAAAATTTTCAAAATTTCGATGTTTTTTATTTTTATTAAAAAACTATAACAGATAGTGGTTTAGTTTAATTGCAAAAATGTTCAGCATGTCAAGATCTACCTACATAGAAATTTTGAAGGAAATCCAAGTACCCACATAAGAGTTATGGCTCTCTATTAGTCAAATGATTTTATACTTTTTGTCCTATACTTCAAAAACGTTTTGAGATAGAGGTCAAGTTTAAATTACAAAAATGTTCAGCATGTCAGGGACTACATTTTATTGAACTTGGTCAAGTTCTCCTACCTCTTCCAAGATGGCCGCCAGCGGGGAAGATAGTTTAACATTTGACGGTATAGGAAAACATTTTCTAAGATCGCATTCTGAAAAACCATTAGGCCAATTGGAAGCAACTTTGGCCACAATAGTCTTTAGTTGGCCCCTTTGAAAAATGATTCTGTCAAGTCTGCATCACATCCATGATGGCCTCCAGCGGGGAACATAGTTTAACATTGGACCCTATGGAAAAGCATTCAAAGATCTTCTCTGAAACAACAATGCCAATTTTATCCAAACTTGGTCACAATAGTCCTCGGTTGGTCCCCTTCAAAAAATATGTATTGCAAGTCTGCACATCACCCAAGATGGCTGCCACCAGGGAACTTAGTTTAATATTGTACCCTATAGGAAAACACATTCAAAGATTTTGTTCCTCTGAAACTACTTGGCCAATTTGAACAAAACCTCTATACAATAGTCCTTAGTTGGCCCTCTTTAAAAAATATGTCTGGCAAGTCTGCATCCAATCCATGATGGTCCCCAGCGAGGAACATAGTTTAACATTGGCCCCTATGGGAAAGCATTCTAGGATTTTCTCCTCTGAAACAACAAAGCTAATTGGTTCCAAACTTGGTCACAATATTTCAAGTGGTCCCCTTTAGAAAAATTGTCCATCAAGTCTTCACCTCATTCTAGATGGGAACTTAGTTTAACATTTGACCTAGTATGGGAAAAGACATGCAAAGATCTTCTCCTCTGAAACTATTAGGCCCATTGAAACCAAACTTAGTCATAATTGTTGTTGGATGATGCCCTTAAAAGTTTGATTTTTTTGTTCATTCCTCAGTTGGCCTTCTTCAAAAATGGTAACCACATCCAAAATGGTTGCCATCATGATTATAGTTCAAATTTGAAGCAAATACCATCAAGGTCTATAAAGATGTCTTTTTTTATTTAGGTTATTTGGACTGTCTATGTCAGCAAAGACCCAGGTGAGAGATACAGGCTCTTGGGAGCCTCTTGTTTGTTTTTGTTATTACAGAACCAGCAAGGAAAGATATTCATAACAAAACCGTTCTTATTGTTATAGTCCTTTTGATTTCTATAAATCTCCAGAAAAAAATTCTAAAAAATTCATTATACAACTTTTTTCCAATTTTTGTAGCAAAATATGTTCATATTATATATACGAACTTTGACGGCAAAGGACAAGGTGCTATGTAGGGTTGATTTGGCCCAAGATTTCAGTGAATTTCTAAGAATTTTCTTTCTTGTTCTTTTCAAAGTTGAGATCCCATTTACAGAAAAAATACAAAAGTTAGAACCAATGACGTCACAATAGGTACAGTTCTGACATCATGAAAAGGCTACTTTTGAGCATTTTCATAGAAATATACCGAATTTGGCAGATTTTCTTTAGCTTAACTTAAAAAAGTTACCCATTAGATGTCTATGTTACTTTTATTTTCCAAAGCTTAAACAAACTGATGGGGTGAGTTCGATTAGTGTAACTTACTTCCTGTATAAACAAAAACAGACAAACATGTGGCTTGATGTAAGCATTAACAAACCATGTGACATAATAATTTACATGTCAATTAGAATTAAACTGGCCAATCAAGTTATGTTTATCAATACTGAGAAGTAATGGGGAAACCTTCAATGTTGTTTATTTCTTATGAAATGCAATGTCAGAGAAATTGAATTAATCTATCAGTACTTTTCTTAGCATTACAATATTAAAATAGTAACATTGAAAAAAATATAAGATTTTAAAAAACGATCCCCTCATAAATGACGAAAAAACATAGTAAAACAAAGAAACAATCCAGGGAGACGAAGCCTTTGTGGAAACGGGGTGAATTGAAACAAAACTTCTAGACTTCTTTCACTGTACAAAAGCATGTTTTAGGTAAACTACTCATTTTTTTTAATTGCAATATATTTACAGTTTGTTTTTATTCTTTTGTTTTGTTTTGCGATTGCAAAGGAAAAGAAGTCAAAATAATGATACAAACATATACCATGCTCAAAAGTACAGTCTGGAACAATGTTTGTTCCAAACATTGTTATTCAAATTTATGTCCAGTGTCAACCATGCCTGACTAGATTTCACCTGTCTGACATGTAAATTATTTGGTCACATGGTTTAGTGGCATTTACATTAAAGCACATGTTTGTCTGATTTTGTTTACAGAGGAAGTAAGTTACATCAATCGAACTCACCCCTCCAATATTTTTAGCCTAGAAAAATAAAATTAACATAGACACCTAATGGGTAACTTTTTTAATTGCGGATAAAAATTATAAAATTTTCTGTCAGAGTTCGTATATATAATTAAAATATATTTTGCAAAAAAATTGGCAAAATTTTGTGAAATAAATTTTTTTAGAATTTTTGTCTAGAGATTTATAGAAATGAAATGGACAATAATAAAATCAATCTCTCACAATATTAAGGCATTTAAAGAGCTATTTACGAGAGATAGGGAACAATATATGGCAAGATCTGTATCAGATAACGTATCAACCTGCGAATCCACTATCACCCAGAGGGGTGATATTGGTCGAGTGTTGATACGGTACAAACTGAAAAGGTATTTTTTTTAATTTGCAACGATTAGACATAACATTGTATAACCAATCAATACGATGTTAAAAAATGGATAACAGGAAACACCTACAATGGCTGAAAATTATAATTACATGCAACAATTTGCAAGGGAACTACTCAAGAAAAACACGTATAAGACAAAAGACAAACGTAGATAACAATAGGAACTCGGGACAGCCGGACTTGGTACCGGCACTAGCAAAAGCCAGCGGTAGGGTTAAACCGGTTTATGGGTACTCAAACCTCCACTTTATCTGCCCCGTTTCCCTATAGTATAAAAACATACGAATGAAACCCAATACAGGTAGACTACTAACTCCATGACCACAATCTTGAAAGGAGAGAAAATGACAATACGTAATTTTGAAAGATGGGTCAAGGGGTGCTCGCCGCTAAACTGCCGGCTAGCCCAAGGAGCCTAGCCTGCTGGTAGAACACTGTCGCACTACGGAAGAAAAATCAAACTCAAAACTTAATTTTCCAGTAACTAGAGTCTCAAAGCTATTTTAACGGATGCAAGCAGAATATCTTGCCGATATCCCCTATTACGTAAAAAATGTAAGTTACGTCCCAGCTTTTCTGGATTTTTAATCAATTTCTTGCATTTTTAACAACATTTCCGTGCTTACCCTTCCGGAGCACCTGATGTTACTCTCAGTTTCACTGGAGCTCACACTGTGAGTGCTGTGTTTTGAATGTTGTGAATTCTGTTTCTGTGCTTTGTGTCTGTCTAGCGTCGTTGTTTTGTGTCTGGCGTCATTGTTTTCTGTGTTCTCGTTTTGGCCTTGCCTTTGGACTTCGATTTTTGTAAATTTCACTCCTTTGTTCCTTCGGTATTCTTCTGCCGTTGTTCCGTAAAATTGAGGAGTTTGCTTACATAAATACTGTTTTGTACAAATCAAATATACAGTCTATAGATAAAAGTATTCGGAAAATACAGACTTCTTACTGTGCACCTTTTAAAAAAAGAAGCTGTTAAAGTTGATTCTTGATTGATTTATATATTTGTCATAGTAAGAAATGAGCTTGGTCTGTAATTTGTTTTGAAGTCGACAAACAATGTAGCGATCCTTATCTACCCTCTTGTATGTGCAAGATTATCCTCTAATATACAGTAACTGAGATATTTCCTCGGACATAGACTTGAATGTAGTCACTCATGGGGAAAATATAGGTCACAATTGTCCCTTGAAGCTGATTTACTATTTGAGATGTATGCATATACAAGATGACCCAATCATTTACAGTGACTGTAATATGAAGTCATCCGGTAACCTGAATGAATGTCAGTCAAGCTTAAATTTCAGATAAAAGTGACCTGATTTTGTATCGATGCTGATCTGCCATCAAAAATGCTTGCAAGTGCAAGGAAAAATAATGGAAAATTAAAACAAATCTTATGGCTATGAAAAAGAAACACTTTTTGTTTTTTTACTCATACCTGTTTCACCACAATATCCTAAACAATAAAATGTACAATAATTAGAGTCTAGTCTGGTTCAAAAAGTTTCTATCTTTCAAACTTAAGGGTATTGAATCTTGTTTTCGCGAGTAGCACTGAAACTTAATTGGTTCAAACACAACTGCAGAGCAATGAAAACAAGATGTGTTTTGTGAAACACTTATGCCCCCGGGTAGAAGTAAAGAAGAAACATTTAACAACTTTGAACAATGGGTGTCACTCTGACAAAATAATTTGCAGAAATAAATTCTGGTATCAACAGAAAAGTTTAATCACATCAAATGATGATTGTAATTGGATGCAAACAAAGAAGTCACCCAAATAAACCCTTCCAATCATTATCCAAGCATTATTAAGAAAACAATTTTCACCCCCCACCCCTTTTGGAACATTTATAGCCAACTCATTGTGTTCTGTTTATCAGTGTTATCAGTACTTTGATTACACCAGGGAATGGTTTAAAAAATCTTTTTTACAAAAAAATTTCTATAGATATCAAGAAACATTTCATCATAAATGAGTTTAATTTCTATATACATATAAAATAAAACAAAATATAATTTCATTTTTTGGTGAAATTTTACCGGACAGTCACATGCCAAGGTCAAGGTCACAAGGTCAAATATTCTGGTACCAACTGAAAGGTCTCTCCACAAGATATACACATGCAAAGTATGAAAGAACTATCACTTACCATTCAAAAGATATGCTCAATGTTAAAGTTTTTATGCAGTTGTTCACAGACCAAGGTCAAGGTCACAAGGTCAACTATTCTGATACCAATTAAAAGGTCTTGTCACAAGGAATGAATATGCAAAATATGAAAGCCATATCACTTACCATTCAAAAGATATACCCAATGTTAAAGTTTATTATTTTTTTCAAAAAGTCCATCACATGTCAAGGTCAAGGTCACGAGGTCCAAAAGGTATCGATTGAAAGGTCTTGCCACAAGGAATACACATGCAAAATATGACAGCCCTATCATTTACCATTCAAAAGATATACCCAAAGTTTTTTGTGGACAAACAGACAAACAAACAGACAGACAGACCAAAAACTATATGCCCCCCGAAACTTCGTTTCACGGGGGCATAAAAATCGACTTAAAATAAAAATTAACAAGTGTGGACCCTAATTGATGTATCGCCCGTCTATGACTGATATGAAAACTCAAACTGATTTAAATAAGAAATAAAAAAGCGTACATGTTCACTACACTATGAAATCAGGATAACTGACAAAAGCAATATAACAGACTGCTATGTGCTACCCTAAAACCAACTCACTACCACTAATAGACACCGAAAAATCAAACACGTACACTAGTCCGTGAAAATGAGGTCAAGGGGAAAAGCCAAATAGCAGGCTGTCATGTTCGATCTAAGACAAACCAACATACCGAATATCATTGACCATTAATAGATACTTGGAAACTTAACAAGTTAACTGAACCATAAAATTGAGCTCACAGAAATAAGTCATATGACAGACTGTCATGTATTACCCAAGACCAACCCACATACCAAATATCATTGACCTACCATACATAGATGCTGAAAAACTTAAAATGCTCACTGGGTCGTGAAATTGATGTCACGCACAAAACCATATAAAAGAACGCCATGTACTTCTTCAGACCAACCTACATACCAAATATCATTGACGTACCATAAATATACAGTCCGCCAAAAGTTAAGCATCACCTAACTTTTTACATGTTCATCATTTTTTAAGCTGAATGGAGGTGAGGGGTTTTTGTTCAAAATACTACGAATGAGATTATTTTGACATTTGGATGTCAAACTTTAAACGTGTATCATATTGTTGTCTGTAGGTGAAAAGTTATGAAATTATGCACAACCCAATTTTCTGACAAAATGTGGTATCTTTTCTGGTATTACCAGGAAAATAAGTTTCAATTCAATGTATGAATTCTTATTGAAGATCGTTGTTGTTATTGTTGATACTAAGGTAAGACAACAATTAACATTCCTATTTGTGTTTTAGGTGACAGCTGTAGATATTCCAGGTAATGTTTGAATACAGGGGAGATAATCCAATTTTACGACATTTTTAAAGATTGTTTTCCACTAATGTGACGAAATGTGAAAACAAAACAATTTCTTTGCTAAATTTTGCCATTAAATTATTGTTCTGTCAATGTTCAGGCCATTTTTAAGACAGGCATGAATTTAAAAACTTTCGAGCAAGATTTTTGATAATCTTTAAAATTTTGAAATCTGAGTTTTTGTTGTTATTTCAGAACAAGATCCCAATGCCTGTATGATTTCAAAACGGTATAGCTTTATTTGATTCAGAGACTGTAGAAATGTCCAAATAATGATTTCCGGTGTACCGAATTTCTTCTTCGGGCCATTTTTTTTCTTGGATTTCGGTAAGATTTGGTAATTTTTTCAAAGATTTTTTTTTCTCAGAAAAATCGTTTTCCATTATTGCGAGGCATAACATTCCCGATCTGTAAGTATTGGTTAAAAATTGTCATTTTAGTCGGGTTTGAACATTTTTAGGGAACATGGAAACTTCTGAAATGATTTTTTCCAAATTTTACGAAAAACACTTGGTCTTACTTCGATTAAATTTGGAGGCGTTCCAAATCCGTTTAAAGAATCCATTAAAGCCTCGAATTAACAATTATGGAATTTTGTACCACATTTACCCCCATAAAAATGATCTGGTAGCAAATTTGAACTCACAATGTTCCATATTGTACTTAGTGTTGAAACTGGAAATCTCATACTGAAGGAATCGTTTTTTCTATCGTTGCAAAAATCGGATTTTCGATTATGTATTCAAAAGCTTGAAAGTTATTTTAAGACTTATCATCATGCAAAATTTTATACCTATAGTTTTCAACATGTTTGCTTGGTGAAATTTTAAAAGTGATGCTTAACTTTTGGCGGACTGTATAGTTACTGAGAAACTGATCTAATAAAAAAAAACTTTTCATTATCACTAGACCATGAATTTAGGCCATGGACAAAAACCATATGACAGACCGTCATGTACTTCCCAAGACCAACTCATATACTAAATATCATTTATCTACCACTAATAGTTACTAAGAAAATGACCTAATCACAAAAACTTAATATGCCCACTAGACCGTAAAATTGAGGTCAAGATCGAAAGCCATATTACAGACATTCATGTACTACCTAAGACCAACCTACATACCGTATATCATTGCCCTACCACTAATGGTTACTAAGAAACTAAACTTATAACAAAAAATTAACATGTTCATTGGATCGTGAAATTGAGGTCATCGACAAAAGCCATACAGCAAAGTGCCATGAACTACTCAGGACCAACCTATATACCAAATATCATTGACCTACCACTTATAGTTACTGAGAAAATGGCCTAATCACAAAAACTTAACATGAAAGTTTAAGAAAGACTTTGTAAGCATATGACTCGCTTCAGGCGTCGTTCGTCGCGAGCGAGACAAAAAATACAAATTCGTCTTTCCTTGAGTAATTCAAGTAATTTGAATAAATGTAATTAATTCATCTTGTAAAAAGAAAGGTATACGAAGGCCAATATGACAGGATTTATAACAGCATTGTACTATCTCAAAATGAACAGCATTGTACTATCTCAAAATGCAAGATTAAAAACTGTAAAACATGTGAAATTTTGATAACAGATACGTTCCTCACTAGTAATTTGACAAAAAAGACGTATCATACTAGAAGCTATGACGATCTTAATTGTGCTTCTAAAAATCTTGTCTACGGTATAGAATGCAATTTATGTGACCTTATCTATGTAGGTGAAACTAAGGGAAGACTGAATGAACGCATGAACGGACATAGATCGGGAATCAACACCATGAAATTTCCTACCGTTTAGCAACATTTTAATCAACCCGATCATTCCATTATCTCCATGAAAGTACGCATTCTAGAAAAAATATATTATCCTTCTAATAATCCCAACCTAAGTACACCTCTCCGTAGACAAAAAGAAGAATACTGGATACGTAAATTAGGAACGGCAATACCGTATGGTTGTAACGACAAAATTGACAGTATTGGTAAACTATCCAGCCCTAGGTGTTATGATATAAATGTAATGCGCATTTTTGACAACAATCCTAGACGAAAACGAAGTCATGGCCATCGCCATTATACATCACCAACACTTCATGATGTAACTATACAGGGCCTACTTCCTTTCGTTTGTAAACCCTTAGGATTGCATCACATTCGCACAAAACTGTACTCTTTACCACTAACAAAATTGAATTCTTCATATAAACAATCTTTAGAAAATCTGTCACTGATCCATCCTCATCTTTATACAAGTTAGACGCCGTCATCTTTGATATTGGCCAACATAGGTTATTCCACCCTGTTAAAGAACACGCAAACGTAGACGAACACCGCTCCTTCCTACCTATTAAGTTTGCAAATAAGGGTTTAGATGCCATCAACCTTGCCAATATATTACACCACAAAAATGTAAAAAACAAAATACCTCCATATTTTAAGGACACATCAGTTCCAATCATTTCATATACCTATACTTCACCGATAGCATCCAAGATTTTCAACCATAAACGTGTATTGCAAAATCTTACCACCGACGATCTAAAGTCAAAACCACCCGATTGTTCATGTTCAAATTCTCCTTACAAATATAGTTCATGTGGTCACGTCATAACGGGAGACTTGAATATCATCGAAAATCCGTCTCTCTGTGAAGTCCTTGCAAAGGGACCAAAATTCCGTGAACAACGATCCATCAACTGGCTCAAAATTTTAAGCTACTTATGGATGCTGTAGAGGACTATGCCAGAAAATGGATTAAACGTGAACAAGATGAAGACCTGGATTCTCTTTCGGAGTGGGTTAAGGCTGTGAGGTCCATGATTCTTAAACGAATCAGTCAGCTACGAGGGTCAATGAGAACTAAAGCATCATCCATTTTCAAAAATGCCGATGTTGCCAGATACTTGTCCTCCATTCATGACAAATGTCGTTGTTCCGGTAGATAAGACCCCTAATAACATCATTTTCATTTGTAAAAATCATTACATCGATTGTTTAAAGAAAAAACTAGGCATTGGCGATTCCCAGGCAATCCAACATACACAGCTACTACTCTGTCTAAGGAGGAGATATTGCAGAACCATAGATCTGTTTTGCTTTCCTTTGGGATTTCAACCAAAGATGAAGACACTGAACTCCCCTCCTTGTACTGGGTACCAAAATTACACAAATGCCCATACAAACAACGGTACATCGCTGGATCTGCTAAATAAACGATCCCACGGTAAACGTATCAATCGTAATAAACGAAAATACCACAGAACTTCAGTTTCAATTTCTTACCTTGTTACTATCTATAAAAATAATGGCAGACATAATTTGCTTTGTAAATTATGTTCAATTCCTATTGTTAAATTAAATACTTTATTGGAAAAATGCAATACCATACCATATTACAGTCCAATGTATGAAGCTGTTGGAATAATCAGCGCATATTGCAACCACAAATTGTTTCCCAAAATTGATAAACCTGAAGACCCTAAAAGATATTTCCTTAATTTACCGTATATCAACAAATGGATCGATCTTATTGATGTATCTAGTATATTTAGAGACTCAAAAATTATCAAACTTATTCCTCCTTATTTTGATAATATGGAACCACCCATTATTTCATATACTTACAAAAAACCTACAAGAGACCTTATTTTTAATTATTCATCCGTTACCAAAAATCCTGAAAGTAATCAAAATTCACCCTTGACCTGAAATTGTGCAAGCTCGAAGTTTCGATATGAACCTAGTGGTCATGTTATTACAGGAGACCCCAACATCGTTCAGGACCGAGAGGTAAAAACTTTTCTCCAAAAAGGACCCAAATATCGTCCTCCTTCAAAAATAATTTGGCAGGACTGTCGTGATGTAATTAAAAAAGCCATCATGTCATTCTGTGAAAAGTGGTGTAAAAGAGAAAATGCGGATAAAAAAATCATAAGACACTTTCATTAACAAATGCATGGAAGTTGTTGATATCCGAATAAATCATTTTGAAACACATTATAAGCAGCAGAATACCATTCCTGCTATTTCAAAAATCAAACAGAAGTTAAAAGAATTGGAAAAAGAGTATATATTTGTTCCGGCAGTTAAAGCAGCCAATAATGTGGTCGTTCTTTGACTTAAGTATTACATCGAGGTGCTTTGGAATGAAATTACCAATTCTTGTACATTTCAAGCTACCACGTCAACAGAAACACAAATAATTGATGATCACACGATAGCTACAGCTGAACTAAGAGCAACTTCTAATTATAAAAGCATTCCTACTATGTATTGGCTTCCTAAACTACTCAAAAATCCTTTCAAATTTCGTTTTATTTCGGCATCAAGTAAATGTTCAACTACACATATTTCTGTGTTATTGACCAGTGCACTTACTACCATAAAAAATCTCGTCATCAACTTTAGCAACAAATGTTATGAATACAGTGGAATTAACTACTTTTGGAGTGTTAAAAATTCCGTAGAAGTTTTGAAATACTTCGATCTGTTAATGAAGCATATACACCTCCGTCGATAGCTATGATTTTTCTAACCTCTATACTACATTACCGCATACACTCATCAAAGAGAAATTTTCGTATTTGATCAAATGGTCCTTCAAAAAATCAGGATGTACGTACATTTGTTGCAATACATTTAAATCGTTTTTCAGTGACGACAAAGATGACAAATATACCAACTGGACTTGTCAGGATATGATAAAAGCATTAAATTTTCTTCTTGATAATATTTTTGTTCATTTCGGTGATACAGTCTATGTATTCCTATGGGTACCAACTGTGCACCTCTCATAGCAGATCTATTTCTTTATTGCTAGTCACAATTCATGGCAAAAATTCAAAAAGACCCTTCTAAACAGCATT
>MJUU01036285.1:13183-23657 GCA_002080025.1 Modiolus philippinarum | reverse complement strand
CCTTACTTCTATTTTCATTAATTGATGGTGTATTGTAACAGGACAAGAAACAGTCACTTTCCAACTAAAAATCTAAATCGTTGCAAATAATTGGTACTAAATTATACAACTTGTTACTAAGAAAATACAATCAAACTTGCACCAATATAATACGTGATTTTCAGTACAATTTATAATGTTTGACACAATAAAACTTTGGGTTTTGTATTTTTCATAAAAGAGAGGGTGGTGAAACAAAATAAAAAGTGATGACTGGAAACATCTGCAATGGCTGAAAATTAGTAGAATGTCATCCATGTTGGTAACATAGTCGTTCAATCTTATTGCAGTGTACCAACATTTGGAAGCTGAAATGATAAATCGGTTTATTTTCTCAAAAAGAGCTTATTTGAAATAGACTGTAACCATATAAATGACAGCTTGACTAAAATCAATGACAGACCACTTACAAATAACTAAATACCGAAGTTACTGTGAATTTATGTCTCTTCAGTGCAGATAAAATCTAAACGCACGGAAGACCATAAACTCAAAGATGTTTAAAAACTGATAGAGAACAAAAACCATTATAATCTAAATGTAAAGCCAAAATCAGCCAAGGACAGATCTTTGCATGAGTGAGATACTCCTTAGTTTTCAACAAAAATTTACAAAAATTTAGATATTGTAAGGTTCCAAATAGAATCGGCCTTCGGGTCAGCACCGAAGTACTGACTACCGGGTTGGTGAGTACCCTCGGGGACCAACAGTCCACCAGCAGTGGCATCGACCCAGTGGTAACAAATAACTAAATACCGAAGTTACTGTGAATTTAAATTCTGCATATGCGCATTTCGACAACTTATGTCTCTTCAGTGCAGATAAAATCTTAACGCTTAGAAGACCATAAACTCAAAGATGTTTAAGAACTGATAGAGAACGAACGACATGCCAAAAAGTTTTACCTTTTTGCCATATTAGGCAAAAAGTGAAGTTTCAAGTGCCGCTAAATTTTGAAATTTTTACCAAACAACTGATTTTGAAAATATGCAATTTTTCAGAAGTTAATGCATTTCAAAATATGAAACACACTGCTAAAGCTTCTAACATTTGTTCCGAAGCGATACAACAGGAATATAAGCAACCTGCCTCTATAAAGTCAAAATTATAAATATTCACGGAAGGCTACCCTCTATTCTTGTATCTATTATTAAACTTCTTAAATGTATTCAACTACATGTATTTATGAAATAACCCTGTTGTAAAATTTTTACTTTGATGGCGAGGTTGCGTTACATTAAAATCGTCAAGCACGTACGAATCATACCATCTGAGATAAATACACCCCGTAGGATGGAGCTAGAGGAGTGTCGCCGTCAAGGAAAGAAAAATTAGCAAAAGTGAAATCAAAATTATACCTTTTTCATATATTCTAGTTTTTATTTTACCAGAGTCAATGACGTTAGTTAGATATAGAACAAGGCAGTATTTGGAATCATTGTTAGCTCTATAAAGTTTCAATTCTTGTGTTGGCTCTGTAATATTACAATAGTTTATATTACTTGTGAGCGTGGAAAATGAAATCCTCCTTGTATGCATCTAAACTAACAACCTGAACGATTAAAAAAGCTGAAGTTAAATTATGAGAGAATTTCGGATTTCGGGGCAAATACGGTGGCAATTACCATGATTAAGAAAAATATATATACCACAAGGCATAAAAAAGAGACAATTTCTCTACATTAGTAACAAGCTCAAAAATATCCGAAAAAAAAACAAACAAAAAACCGCTATCAACCAATCAGTGTACAGCATAAATCACGGCCATAAATCGCTTTCATTCACCACTACGAGGAACAGCCAATGATGATGGAGAGTGATAAAGATATATAGACTGGCACAGCGAGGTCATGGATAGTATTTCTTTGGGAATTGATTCCAGGACCACGACTTTTTTCTCGAAGTTCAGTATTCAGAATTGCTTCATTGTTGTTCCTTACAAGTGGGTGTTGAAGGAAACATTCAGAGATATAACGAATGTTGATTTCTTTTTTCTATCAGGCCGATTAGTGTGATAAGTGATCTGTANAACACCATTTAATTTGTTTGTCTTGAACTTTATTTTTCTTTCACATTCACACGTTATTATTGGACTTAAACATAAGCTTTACGGACTTATGCATCTGACACTAAGAAACTGTGTGATTATTAATACTTATAGCATTATATGGCTTTCAGATTCATCATAAAAACAAAGTAATGGCGCTTGGACTTTCCCAAATATAATGAAACGCGATATTTTGGAAATTGTTAAATATAAAAAGTGATATTCATTTTAATAAATAACAGGTTTTAATGACTAAATTACAGCTGCTCAAACTATCTTTATGTCTATAAACTTTGCAAAGTAACTAGCTAACTCGATAAGCCTGATGCTAGTGTTAACAATCCATTCATACCAAATCTGTTATCATACTAAAGATAATAACTTATATGTAGGCAGATTGAACTTGAAAAAAGAAGAACTTTTTTCTGCAAATTGATTTCACTAGATTTTATGCTTATGTTTAAAATCTTAATATCGTTAAACGTAGATAACTAATAAATGTTATGTACATTTAAAATTTGTTTTACATAAATGTGGAATGGACTATAATTCCTAATAATATAACGATTTTTTTTTATCAAACTTTGCTACTTACATTGCAAAGTAAATTGGTACATGCTTAATTTAATCGGCTGTAACTCTTTACATCGTTTGTGTTTTGTAAAGGAAGGGAAAAAAACGAAAAGTCGCCCAAAAGGACACTTGGAAATCCAAATTGACAAACAACATTTTTACTGTGGCGTTATGATCAACACAAAAAATAGGGATCCCAGAACACTAACTCAGCTGCACTATATACCTATACACTCTTTTTTGACAGCAAGACAGGATGTGTATAACATGTAAAAGAGGTGTTATCAAACTCATCTGTTATGCTGTTATTGATTATATGAACAGTAAACTCCAAATGAAGATTCTCCAGAAAAAGAGAGTTGTAATTCAAAAACTGTTTTTATATCAACATGATGAATGCAAATTCCAATAATTGTATGCTATAGCTATCGGTAAAAAAAAACAAAAAACAAATTAAAACAAAAAAGGTGACACAACTTTAATCTTTAAGGCGCAAAGTTATTCTTTAACTAAAACATTAAATGCTATTCTGTATAACAGATTGACTTATACAGCAAATACTCATTTTCGATGCTTTTTGAAAGCAAGACAGGATTTGTCTAACATGTAAAAGTAGGGTTATCAAAAGCATACTATTTCCTCATCTGTTATGCGGTTATTGATATATAAACAGCGGTAGCGCTTCATGTTGAAAATGTGCGTTCGGTCAACACTTTCATAATTCCTATGAAACTTCAAAATAATGCATTCAATACTTATAATTACATTTTAAAAACAAATCATAAAAACAAATTTATTAAATGTACAATGGGATTCTTTTTTTACTAATTCGTCCGCCACGTGGTCATATGATCAAATGTGTTTCATGGGAATTGCAACTTCACATTGATATGCCACGTGAGCGATGTTCAACTATCAAATCGACGGAATTCAAATGAATATTCATGAAATGTAATTATAAATACGTGTAAGAATTATGTCAAAAATGTCAGAAGAAGAACAACTCTTTATTCCATACAATTTTATGCGGATAAACTTTTTGTGTCAAAATAACAACATTTAATATTAACCTTCTAAGCCTTTTTAGCTCACCTGGCCTAAAAGGCCATGTGAGCTTTTGCCATCACTTTGCGTCCGTCCGTCGTCCGTCCGTCGTCCGTCGTCCGTCAACAATTTCAAAAATCTTCTCCTCTGAAACTGCTGAGCCAAATGTAACCAAACTTGGCCTGAAGCATCACCAGGGTATGCAGTTTAAAATTGTGTTCGATTAGTCCGACGACCAAACAACATGGCTGCTGTTACTAAAAATAGAACATAGGGGTAAAATGCTGTTTTTTGCAAATAACTAATTACAGATATCAAAAATCTGACGAGGCAAAAGTGATCAGCATAGCAAGATCTACCTGCCCTGCAATTTTGAAGAAAATCCGAAAACCCATCTTGGAGTTATTGCCCTTTTTCTGTAAAATTTGCAAAATTTTAACTTTATTAATTTTTTATCAGAAAAACTATAAGAGATTCAAGTCAACTTTAAATTGCAAAAATGTTCAGCATGTCAAGATCTACCCACCCTGAAATTTTGAAGATAATCCAAAAAACCTTGTAGGAGTTATTGCCCTTTTTTCACAAATTTTCAAAATTTTCATATTTTTCATCTTTTATTTCCAAAACTATAGAAGATAAAGGTAGGTTAAGTGTCAATTGATCAAATGTTTGCAATGCTGTGGCGACTTCAAAACTGATGTTGAAAATTATTGGTTGACTGCGATTTTCAATATGGCTGCCAAAAAAGGCGGGAAAATTCAGCATTGTCCGATTTCAATAAAATTTGGTTTCCAAATAGATATTGATGTTGCGACTTCAAAACCGGTGTTGAAAATTTTTCGCTGACCACCATTTTCAAAATGGCCGCCAAAAAGGCGGGAAAATTCAACATTGTCCGATTTCAGTGAAATTTGGTTTCCAAATAGATAGTGAGGTGTTGAAAAATTGTTTGTTGACTGCCATTTTCATAATGGCCGCCAAAAAGGCGGGAAATTTCAACATTGTCTGATTTCAATGAAATTTGGTTTCCAAGTGGATATTGATGTTGCTACTGCAATACCGGTGTTGAAAAATTGTTTGTTGACTGCCATTTTCAAAATGGCCGCCAAAAAGGTGGGAAAATTCAACATTGTCCGATTTCAATGAAATTTGGTTTCCAAATAGATATTGATGTCGTAACTTAAAGATATTTGTTGTTGACTGCCATTTACCAAATGATGTCTCGACTTCAAGACTGGTGTCGAAAGTGGTCCTTAGCAAGACAATTTGTCAAAAAAGCCCAACAAAGAAGTACAGTAAAACATGATCAGACCTAAAATAGAGTCCAAGTTAATGGTGGTGTTTGCTCTACCAAAGTTTGAGAGACTGAAGTTCAACTGTATAATTTACAATGTTAGCTTGACTGTGGCAACTGAAAGCCAGGTGAGCGATATAGGCTCCAGGGAGCCTCTGGTTTTTATAAAAATCACTTACACCAATACAATTATACGGAAGCGTATTACCGCCGCATAAACTTTTTTTTTATTTTGCGTAATAATGCAAAGTTCATTAGTTTCTTTTACCAAATGTATTCGAAATTTAGAGTCGTCTACGGGTGTGTACGGATAGAGTTGGATTTTCGGGCTTAAATCTGCATAAAAGGCTTTAAGATGATAAAAAATGATAGCTTCAACAATTAAACTGAATAATTCTTTCGTTTTGTTTTTTTCCTAACGATATGAGTATTTAGATGATATTTTAAGATCAATATCAATATTTCGATCAAGATATGAGAGAAACTTTGCATCACTAGGTTGTCTTCTTCCGACTTTAATAAATTTGAAATAATTATCATTTCTCACTTTACGTTTCGTTCAAGTAAATGAGTTTCCTTTTTTTTAAGTCCGTTAATACTGAAATACAGGGAAGTCGTGAAATCAAGTTGTACCACATATTTATAATCAAGTTTTCTAATCTGACATTCAGAAACGTCTGTTGGAAGGAGAAAAACTTGAATTGTGATACTGTAACAGGTAAGGCTATTGCTTATAGAGACTTGAAAAATGTCGAAACAAAACAATAAAAGCAGCAGGACCAGACCTAATTTAAATGAAGTTATGAAATATTTGTACCCTTTGTTTAATAAAAAACTTTTAAAAATCCTTACACTCATTTTAAAATCAGGGAAAATCCTGCAGTGTGGAAAAATCCTTAATAATAGCAATTCATTAATCAGGAACCAAAATAATCCGAATAATTATAGCGGTATTTCCCTATTTCATTGTTTAACTAAAACATTAAATGTTATTTTGAATAACATACTGACTTATATAGTTAATGCTGGTGTTCGATGTGTTTGGTAATGAGTACTTCTTTTCTGACTAGTTTTGGATTATGTTTCCATATTATGTAAGAAATAAAACATGGCCGCCATACTATATTGTCATTATAACATGGGCTTGAGTTGTTTTTGCAAATATTTTATCCCGAGCGTTAGCGAGGGTAAAATATGCAAAAACAACGAAAGCCCATGTNGACTAGTTTTGGATTATGTTTCCACATTATTTGATTTTAATGCTAATGATGAGCTTTAAACACGTATACAGCATAACAAAATTCATTGTTGATTATGCAACTTGAGTTTTTTTTATATTTAACAGAAATTAGTTTGGCTTTAGAGAAAACCACCGAACATCAGACAGTATATTTATTTTGAAATCAGTGATAAATGAGTATATGCATTAAGAAAACGAAACTCTATATTTACTTTGTGGACCTTAGGAAAGTTTATGACTACGCGTACATTTTTGTAATTTTTTTTTCAAATCTAAGGACTATTTCCCTCATGCAAAGCTCTGTCCTTGGCTGATTTTGAGTTATCACTTAGATCATATTGGTTATTTGTTCTCTATCATCTTTGAGTAGATGGTCTTCCAAACGGTTAGATTTTATCTGCACTGAAGGGATATAAATTGTCGAAATGTGCATTTGCAGAAACTAAATTGACAGTAACTTCGGTATTAAGTTATTATAGAGCAAACAAAAAAAAAATGATAAGAAATATCAGAAAAAAACAGATGCAGCTTTGTTCGATAATAAGCAATGAATCAGCAGTGCTAGGGTCCGTCTTGAACTTACCATGAGGTAAGAGCAAAGCTCATTGTTGAAGGCCTCATGGTTCTTCAAGATGAAGAACAACAATAAAAGCGTTGTTCCATTGCTTGGTTCGATGTTGTATTTGTACAGACGAGTTTAGAGACTGTCTCATGTGCATTTGCTCCATACCCTTTCATGTTTCTGAATATTTTTTTTTCTATTTTGTATTTTGTCAAACTATATTCTGAAGGTATAAATCCTAGTTTTAAAGAATCATTTTTTACTTTACAAAAGATTTAAATAATGTTGGCATTTATTCATGGTTAAGTTATATTAAGGATATTTTGGAGAAAATAAATATATTAGTTGGTTCAAGGCATGATAAATTATCGTGTGTATCACACAATCTTGTATAGTTTAAAATTTGCATTTGATTACTAAATTACTAAATTTATTTCATTTTCTAATATTGCCTACGAGGACCTCATAATTTTTTCCAGTTTAATAAGCGTTTTAATTGGACCAGTAGAACCCAGAATCGTGAAAAGTTTTAATACTTAAGATTTATAATGACTCCGGTAAAATAAAAACCAAATATATGATAAACGGGATGATTTTGATTTCACTATTACTAATTTCCCTTTTCTTGACGATGACATTCCTCTAGCTCCATCCTACGGGGTGTATATTTATCAACTGGTATGATTCGCAAGAGTTTGTTCTACTCTTGGCGATTTTTATGAACGTAACCTTACTTTCACAGCCAAACTTTTACAACAGGGGTACAGATTTCATAAGTTACTGAATACATTTAAGAAGTTTATAAAAGATATGAACATTTGGTATCTAAATATAGCGTTACTCGTAAACAGCTTATTACTATGGGCATTTCTAATCCTCGTTTTCACGGAAATGTTGTCAAAAAATGGGAGAAATTGATTCAAAGTCCAGAAAAGCTGGGACGTAACTTACATTTTTTACGTAATAGGGGATATCGACAAGATATTCTGTTTGCATCCGTTAAATGAGCTTTAAGACCTAGTGACCTGAGCTAGCCGAAAGTTTAGCGGCGAGCACCCTTGATCTATCTTATACAATTATATATTGTCCTTTTCTTTCCTTTCAAGATTGTGGTCATGTAGTCTACCTGCATTGAGTTGTACTCGTATGTTTATTATACTATAGGGAAACGGGACAGAAAAGGGGGAGGTTTGGGTACCCGTAAACTGGTTTAAAACTACCACTGGCTTTTGTTAGTGCCGGTTCCAAGTCTGGCTGTCCCGAGTTCATATCGTTGTCTACGTTTGTCTTTTGTCTTATTCGTATTTTTCCGGTGTAGTTCCCTGGCAGATTGTGGCTTGTAATAATAATTTTTAGCTATTGTAGGTGCTTCCTGTTATCCATATTTTTTTACATTTATTATACATATATATTATTATGTATATATATTTAGTAACAACTGCAGTGTGGAGTTGGTAAAACAATTTCCCGTGATTGTGGCGTTTAAGGGATTTATTAGCTCACCTGGCCTAAAAGACCATGTGAGCTATTGCCATCACTTGGCGTCCGTCGGCGTCCGTCCGTCGTCCGTCCGTCCGTCGTAAACTTTTTCAAAAATCTTCTCTTCTGAAACCACTGAACCAAATTTAACCAAACTTGGCCTGAATCATTACCAGGGTATGTAGATTAGAAATTGTGTTCGATTAGTCCGAGGACCAAACAACATGTCTGCCGTTACTAAAAATAGCACATAGGGGTAAATTGCAGTTTTTGGCAAATAACTCGAAAAGCGTTGAAGATATCAAAAATCTGACATAGTAAAAGTGATCAGCATGGTAAGATCTACCCGCTCTACAATTTTGAAGAAAATCTGATCACCAGTTTTGAAGTTATTGCCCTTTTTTCCAAAAATTTTTCAAAATTTTAATGTTTTTTATTTTTTATCAAAGAAACTGTAGCAGATAGAGGTCAACTTCAAATTGCAAAAATGTTCAGCATATTAAGATCTACCCTCACTGAAAATTTTGAGAAAATCCAAAAACCCTTGTAGGAATTATTGCCCTTTTTTTTCACAAAATTTTCAAAATTTTCATTTTTTTCGTCTTTTATTTCCAAAACTATAGAAGATGAAGGTTAAGTGTAAATTGATAAAATGCTTGCCATGCTGTGGTGATTTCAAAAATGGTGTTGAAAATCGTATATTGACCGCCATTTTCAAAATGGCCGCCTAAAAAGGCGGGAAAATTCAACGTTGTCTGATTTCAATGAAATTTGGTTTTCAAATAGGTTGATGTCGCAACTTCAAAACCGATGTTAAAAATTGTTCGTTAAATGGCTGCCAAAAAGTCGGGAAAATTCAACATTGTCCGATTTCAATGAAATTTGGTTTCCAAATAGATATTGATGTAGCGATGTGTTTCTTCACAATATAAGAAATATGTTTAAACTAGATTATAAAGGGGAACCCCTGCCAATTTTTTTTTTATGGAAAGGGGGACTTGGAATGTTTTGATTTCAGCAATATATATTATCTGAATTAAAAGGGGAACCCCTGCCCAAATTTTTTTTAATGATGGTCTGAAATGGGTTGTAATGGATAGTGGGGCTTAAATTACTGTGGAAACTGCTGAATCTACTTGCCCAATTGGAACCATACTTGGTGACAACTGTCAATAGTCGGTACCTATTGAAGAATGTTTCTGTTAAGTCCGCATGTATTCCAAGATGGCCACGAGCGGAGGTCATAGTTTAACATGGACCCTATGGGAAAAGCACATTCAAAGACATTTTTCTCTGAAACTACTTGGTCAGTTGGAATCACAACTTGGTCACAATAGGCCTTTAATGATCTTCTTAAAAAATTATGTCTGACAAGTCTGCATCTCATCCAAGATTGCCGCCAGCGGGGACCATTGTTTAACATTGGACCCTATGGGGAAAGCACGTTCAAAGATTTTCTCCTTTGAAACTTCTAGAAAATGAGACACTTTAACATTGGGTTAATTTGGGCTGCAGTTTATGCCAGTCAGGGACCAGGTGAGCTATACAGACTCTTGAGAGCCTCTAGTATTTATATTTACAGCTGAGTTTTGTTTGATACATATGTTGATGCAGACATCCTACCATGTTTTTCCATTATATTTAAATTTACAACTGAGTTTTGTTTAATACATATGTTGATGCAGAGACATCCTACCATGCTTTTCCATTATATTTATATTTACAGCTGAGTTTTGTTAGATACATATGTTAATGCAGAGACATCCTACCATGTTTTTCCATTATATTTATAGCTGAGTTTTGTTTGATACATATGTTGATGCAGAGACTACCCACCATGTTTTTCCATTATATTTATATTTACAGCTGAGTTTTGTTTGATACATATGTTGATGCAGAGACATCCTACCATGTTTTTCCATTATATTTATATTTACAGCTGAGTTCTGTTTGATACATATGTTGATGCAGACACCCCACCATGTTTTCCATTATATTTATATTTTCAGCTGAGTTTTGTTTGATCCATATGTTAATGTAGAGACATCCTACCATGTTTTTCCATTATATTTATATTTTCAGCTGAGTTTTCTTTGGTACATATGTTGATGCAGAGACACCCTACCATGTTTTTCCATTATGTTTATATTTTCAGCTGAGTTTTCTTTGGTACATATGTTGATGCAGAGACATCCT
>MJUU01036285.1:0-12048 GCA_002080025.1 Modiolus philippinarum | reverse complement strand
AGGGCAATCATTTTCACCAATTGAATTTCAAAAATATTTGATTCCAATTTTGGTAAATTTCCTGAAAGTGTCAAAGACCACGTATTTTTTGGAATTCTACATTAAAAAAATTGTAAGAATTAGAAGAAATATTCAAAAACTTGATTTCCAAAATATATGATTCAAGTTTGGTAAAATTCCTGAAAGTCTCAAAGACTACTTTTTTTGGAATTCTGTCTAACAACCATATATTCCTTAATTCCTTATGGTAAAAATAGTGACTCTCAATAGTTTAATTTCAAAAATGTTAAGAAAAATTATTCCCAGTGTCTATAGCTGTTTTCTGTGTCAAACAGGGGGTGCGGAGATCACTGTCGTTTCCGACAGTCCTTACTCTAGTTATCTTTACAGCTGAGTTTTGTTAGATACATATGTTGATGCAGAGACATCCTACCATGTTTTTCCATTATATTTATATCTGAGTTTTGTTTGATACATATGTTAATGCAGAGACATCCTACCATGTTTTTCCATTATATTTATATTTACAGCTGAGTTTTGTTTGATGCATATGTTGATGCAGAGACATCCTACCATGTTTTTCCATTATATTTATATTTACAGCTGAGTTTTCTTTGGTGCATATGTTGATGCAGAGACATCCTACCATGTTGTTCCATTATATTGATAGCTGAGTTTTGTTTGATCCATATGTTGATGCAGAGACATCCTACCATGTTTTTCCATTATATTTATATTTACAGCTGAATTTTGTTTGATACATATGTTGATGCAGAGACATCCTACCATGTTTTTCCATTATATTTATATTTACAGCTGAGTTTTGTTTGATAATATGTTGATGCAGAGACATCCTACCATGTTTTTCCATTATATTTATATTTACAGCTGAGTTTTGTTTGGTACATATGTTGATGCAGAGACATCCTACCATGTTTTTCGATTATATTTATATTTACAGCTGAGTTTTCTTTGGTGCATATGTTGATGCAGAGACGTCCTACCATGTTGTTCCATTATATTGATAGCTGAGTTTTGTTTGATCCATATGTTGATGCAGAGACATCCTACCATGTTTTTCCATTATATTTATATTTACAGCTGAATTTTGTTTGATACATATGTTGATGCAGAGACATCCTACCATGTTTTTCCATTATATTTATATTTACAGCTGAGTTNTGTTTGGTAAAATTCCTGAAAGTCTCAAAGACTACTTATTTTTTGGAATTCTGTCTAACAACCATATATTCCTTAATTCCTTATGGTAAAAATAGTGACTCTCAATAGTTTAATTTCAAAAATGTTAAGAAAAATTATTCCCAGGGTCTATAGCTGTTTTCTGTGTCAAACAGGGGGTGCGGGGATCACTGTCGTTTCCGACAGTCCTTACTCTAGTTAAATTTACAGCTGAGTTTTGTTAGATACATATGTTGATGCAGAGACATCCTACCATGTTTTTCCATTATATTTATAGCTGAGTTTTGTTTGATACATATGTTAATGCAGAGACATCCTACCATGTTTTTCCATTATATTTATATTTACATTTACAGCTGAGTTTTTTTTATGCATATGTTGATGCAGAGACATCCTACCATGTTTTTCCATTATATTTATATTTACAGCTGAGTTTTGTTTGATGCATATGTTGATGCAGAGACATCCTACCATGTTTTTCCATTATATCTATATTTACAGCTGAGTTTTGTTTGATGCATATGTTGATGCAGAGACATCCTACCATGTTTTTCGATTATATTTATATTTACAGCTGAGTTCTGTTTGATCCATATGTTGATGCAGAGACATCCTACCATGTTTTTCCATTATATTTATATTTACAGCTGAGTTCTGTTTGATCCATATGTTGATGCAGAGACATCCTACCATGTTTTTCCAACATTTCCTGGAGTGTGTATTTCACTTCAATGCTTACGAAGATCATGCAAGTATGTAATAACTGGATGGTATGGCGATGAATACTTACTAGACTAGGAATGAAGGAAACGGTGGAAGTACTTTTATTCGTGTACATCAATTTTTGTGGTTTTCATAAATATCATTGCTTCATTGGCACTTAAATTTATGGTTTCAAATTCAATGCATTAAAACTCTAGGGAGAGAATGCATTCCGTTGGGAGCTTAATTTTGTGGTTTTAGTGGACCATGAAATCCACGAATATTGAAACCCCTTGAACAATAGTACTTTCACAGCATATGGTTTAAATATGAATGAAATAAAATTTCAACAGAATTTATAGTAACAAAAGACTACAGCATGAAAAAAGTTTGATGACCATGTTGACTAGTGTGTTTGAAGTTTATGTCTTAAGATTAATGTTAATGAGATTTGTAACTGCTATGGAAAAGGGGGAGGGTAACACTCCAGTATACTGTGTAACATTTGACTTTGATTTTAGTTTGAAAATAAAGCTGTTATATAGGGGGTATATAGGAATCACCTGTCTGTCTGTCTGTCCGTCCGTCCCCTTTCGTGTCCGGAGCAGAACTTTTGTACCGTAGCACCTAGGATTATCAAACTTGGTGTGTGGATGCATCATGGGAAGGCAATGTGTCGCGTAACAAATTTGGGTCACTGTGACCTTGACTTTGATCTTTGACCTTTATGATATTAAAACCATGTGCATTTCGTGTCCGGAGCAGAACTTTTGTACCCAAGCACCTAGGATTATCAAACTGGGTGTGTGGATGCATCATTGGAAGGCAACGTGTCACGTACCAGATTTAGGTCACTGTGACCTTGACTTTGACCTTTGACCTTTATGATAGTAAAACCATGTGCATTTCGTGTCTGGAGCAGAAGTTTTGTACCATAGCACCTAGGAGTATTAAACTTTGTGTGTTGATGCATCATGGGAAGGCAGTGTGTCCCGTACCATATTTGGGTCACTGTGACCTTGACTTTGACCTTTGACCTTTATGATAGTAAAACCATGTGCATTTTGTGTGAAGAGCAGAACTTTTGTACCGTAGCACCTAGCATTATCAAACTTGGTGTGTAGATGCATCATGGGAAGGCGATGTGTCACATGCCAAATTTAAGTCACTGTGACCTTGACTTTGACCTTTGACCTTTATGATAGTAGAACCATGTGCATTTCGTGTCCGGAGCAGAACTTTTGTACCGTAGCACCTAGGATTATCAAACTTGGTGTGTGGATGCATCATGGGAAGGCAATGTGTAGCGTACCAAATTTAGGTCACTGTGACCTTGAGTTTGACCTTTAACCTTTATGATAGTAAAACCATGTGCATTTCGTGTCAAGAGCAGAACTTTTGTATCCTAGCACCTAGGATTATCAAACTTGGTGTGTGGATGCATCATTGGAAGGCGATGTATAGCTTACCGAATTTAGGTCACTGAGACCTTGACTATGACCTTAATGATAGTAAATCCTTCGTCATTTTATGTAGAGAGCTTGGTTAAATCATCTTTGCATCCACTGAATTATATATTATTTAATGTATTTCCCTTTCTATGTATCTACTATCGTTTGAATATACAGAGGCAAGGATTGAACTCCATGTACTAATCCCAAAAGTCCCTGAAAACTGATTTAAGTAGCCTAGACTATTATTATTGTCCCTTGTCTATGACCTAAATGGTCTATTTGTTCCTATTGTATAACCAATTTAGCAATTTCATTACTCTGTTCATGTGATAAAGTTGTTCAATACCAATAGGTACAGCGCTATATATATTGTTAAAAATTTTTGGAGGCTTGCAATTGTTAACTAATTTAAACAATGATGGTCCTTTTGAATTGTCTAACAATTCTATTGTATATCAATCTTTAATGGCCTGGGGAGCTTTTGCAATAGGAACAAGTAGACCATTAGGTCATAGACAAGGGCAATAAATACCTATTATTAGCTCACCTGGCCACAGGCCATGTTAGCTTTTGCCATGACTCGGCGTCCGTCGTCCGTCCGTCCGTCCATTAACTTTTATTCAAAGATCTTCTCCTCTGAAACTACTGGGCCAATACTAACCAAACTTGGCTTGAATCATCATCAGGGTATGTTCTTTCAAGTTTGTGATTTTTATGTCCGTAGATCAAACAACATGGCCGCTGTTACTAAAAATAGAACATAGGGATAAATTGCTGTTTTTTGCAAATTACTCAAAGACCATTACAGATATCAAAATTCTGACAAGATAAAAATGATCAGCATAATGAGATCTACCTGCCCTGCATTTTTGGAGAATATCCGTGTACCCGTATTGGAGTTATTGCCCCTTTTCCGTAAAATTTTCATTCCGTTTTTCGTTACTTCTGGTCTTATATATTGATATTGATAGAAGATAGAAGTAAAGTTTGTATAACAAAAATGATCTACATGTCCTGCAATTTTGAAGAAAATCTGACAACCCACATAGGAGTTATTGCCGCTTTTTCTTTTAATTTTCACAATTTTTGAACGTTTTTACTTTTATTTCAAAAACTGTTTAAGATAAAGGTTTAATGTGAATTGCAGAAGTGTTGAGGTTTCCCAGAACTACAATTTCTACATATGTCCAGCAGGTTCGCATCTCATCCAAGATGGCCACCAGCGGGAAGTTAGTTTAACATAGGACCCTATGGGAAAGAAATGCATTCAAAGATCTCCTCTGAAACCACTGAGCCAATGGGGACCAAATTTTGTCACAATAGTCCTTGGGTGGTCCCCTTTAAAGTTTGTGATTTTTGCGTTTGTACATCATCCAAGAGTGCTGCCAGCATGGAGCACAGTTTAACATAGGGACCCTATGGGAAATGCATTAAAATGTCTTCTCCTCTGAACCCACTGAGCTAATTGGAACCAAACTTGTTACAATAGTCTTTAGATGTTTTCCTTCAAAGTTTGTGATTTTTATGTTCATACCTCATTCAAGATGGCCGCCAGCAGGGAACATAGTTTAACATAGGGACCCTATGGGAAACGCATCCAAAGATCTTCTCCTCTGAAACTACCAAGCCAAATTGAACCAAACTTGGTCACAATAGTCCTTGGGTGATCCCCTTTAAAGTTTGTGATTTTTACGTTCTTACCTCATCCAAGATGACCGGCAGCATGGAACATAGTTTAATATAGGGACTCTATGGGAAATGCATTCAAATGTCTTCTCCTCTGAATCTACTGAGGCAATTGGAACCAAACTTGGTTACAATTGTCTTTGAGTGATCCCTTCCAAAGTTTGTGATTTTTAGTTTGTACCTCATCCAAGAATGAAAATGTAACATCTGCTGAACTGATTTATAGTAATGAATGGGTGGTCTATAGGTGACAATGAATACAACCAGTGACCAGGTGAACGATACAGGCTCATGTGAGCCTCTAGTTTTTGATATACAAATGACATTCGCAAGGATAGTTTCTTCATAGATACATTGTTATAATTTGTAGTCGAGATTTTAAGTATATTATAACTAAATACGTATATTATATGATACAATCTAGATACAATTTAAGAACTACGTCCAAGATTAGCCTTCACACTCTAATTTAACCAAAAAAAAAAAATCTGCCACCTTAAGCACTTACTCCGATAGGCAGACTCACTCCGTTAAAAATATCTAAAATATGCCACTCTCTGCAAAAATCTAAATACATAACAGCATCACTTTTTAGCTCACCTGACCAAAAGGGTCAATGTGAGCTATTGTCATCACTTGGCGTCAGTCCGTCCGTCCGTCGTCCGTGTGTTAAACTTTTCACATTTTCATCTTCTCATCTGAAACTACTGAAGCAAATTCAACCAAACTTTACATAAATGATGTTTGAAAAGTCCTTTGCAAAGGTTGCTCATTTCGTTCCGATCAGACAAAAAGCATGGCGCCAGCACGGAAATTATATTTAACATTGGACCCTGAGGAAAAAATCACATTTTCATCTTCTCTTCTGAAACCACTAAAGCAAATTCAACCAAACTTTACAGGAATGATGTATGAAAGGTCCTTTTCAAAGATTCCTCATTTCGTTCTGATCTGATAAAAACATGGCCGCAAGCACGGAACATATTTTAACATTGGACGCTATGGGAAAAATCACATTTTCATCTTCCCTCTGAAACGACTGAAGCAAATTCAACCAAACTTTACAGGAATTACGTATGGAAGGTCCTTTACGAAGATTGCTCATTTCGTTCCGATCCGATAAAAACATGGCTGCAAGCACGGATCATATTTTTACATTGGACCCTATGGGAAAATCACATTTCCATCTTCTCATCTGAACAGAATGGAGCAAACTCATCAAGAATGATTTATGCAAGATCCTTTACAAAGATTGCTCATTTCGTTCCGATTCGATAAAAAACATGGCCGCAGGCGTGCAACCTAAGTTTAACATAGGACCCTATGGTAAAAATCACATTTTCATCTCCTCCGACGAAACAACTGATTGCTGTTCTAAATGTCCTTAACAAATTAACTAATTTCCTTTCGATCTGATTAAAAACGTGGTCGCCAGTTCGGAACTTAGGTTAAGCATTGGACCCTTTGGAAAAATATCATTTTCATTTTTTCCTCTGAAACCAATGAAGTAAATTCAACCAAACTTTACAGGAATGATGTACTAAAGGTCCTTTACAAAGATTGCTAATTTCGTTCTGATCTGATAAAAACATGGCCGCCAGCGCTGAACTTAGGTTTAACATAGGACCCCATTGTAAAAATCTTATTTTCATCTTTTCCCCAGAAACCATTAAAGTAAATTCAACCAAACTTTACAGGAATGATTTACTAAAGGTCCTTTACACGGATTGCTCATTTCATTTCCATCCGACAAAAAACATGGCAGCAAGCAGTTTAACATTGGACCGTATGGGAAAAAATCACATTTTATTCTTCTTTTCTGAAACCATTGAGGCAAATTCAACCAAACTTCACAGGAATGATAACTTACAAACATTGCTCATTTCATTCCAATCTGACAAAAACATAGCTGTCAGGACGGAACTTCGGTTTAACATAGGACCCTATGGTAAAAATCACATTTTCATCTTCTTATCAGAAACAACTGATGCAAATTCAAAAAAAAAAACAAAAACAAAAACAATACAGGAATGATGTACTGAAGGTCTTGTACAAAGATTGCTCATTTCGTTCTGATCCTATTAAAACATGGCCGCCAGCGCTGAACTTAGGTTTAACATTGGACCTTATGGGAAAAATCACATTTTCATCTTCTCTTCAGAAACCACCGAAGCAAATTTAACCAAACTTTACAGGAATGATGTATGGAAGGTCTTTTACAAAAAGTGTTCATTTCATTTTGATGAGACCAAAAACATGGCTGCTAGCGCGAAACATAGTTTAACATTGGAGCCAAAGGGAAAATCATTCTTTTCATCACCTACTCTGAAACTATTGAAGCAAATTGAACTTATCGGTATTGGAATGATGTATATAAGGTCTTTTGCAAAGATTACTCATTTCAATAGTATCTGATTAAAACATGGGTCCCAATAGTGAACATAGCTAACAATAGACCCAATTGGGAAAAAAAAATCATTTTTTGGTCATTCATGGCATAGAAGCATTTTGTCAGGTGAGCGATACAGGCTCAGTTTCTGGGCCTCTGGTTTAATAAAAGGAATCGTGGATTTTCTCAAATTCTAAAATGCAACGCCAGGATATATGCCACATGTCCTCGCCTCGTCCCGGAAAACACTGTCAGATCATATGTCAATGGCAGGAAATTTACCATCTAATTCCCATTGGCATCTCTTGAAAAACAGCCAGTCTGGTATATTTGATTACCTGAAGTAAACCAGGCTGTGGTATTGAGTACGTTTGTGAGACTGGTCCCATTACAATGACGTACCGAGGAACATTTGTATCGTATTCGTTTCCCCAAAAAGGTTTAGATCCTATATATACCAACACTGTTCTATCTATGATCATGATAAATAATACATCAAAATTCAGTCGTAAGAAATTGTAGAAAAATCCCCTACTCAATCAAAAAGAGAACTTGTAAGATCAAGAAGAGAATGCGAATCGTCTTGGATTAAAAAAAACTACAGACAGTTTATTCACTAGGGTTAAATGGCACATCATGGGACAGGAAACATTTCTTCATGTTCTTATTTTGCTTCTATTGACATCATGAGAATTTCTTTCCAAAATTGCGCCATCGCAGGTCACATGGTCGAAGAATGAATTATAATATCAAAAGCAAACGTAAAAACCTCGTGAATATAAAAGATCTATATACTGTTTTCAAAAACAATGAGCGGCATGGTTTGTTCACCAAACTTTGTTCAATTCCTGTAACACAACTTTATAAAATCTGTTAGGAGTGTGATACTATGTCTATTAATAGTCCGCTCTATGGATGTTCTAAAATTATTGATGCTTTTTTTGTTTTCGTCAATTTAATCCCAGAATCGACAAACCCGATGGGCATATAAAACAGTTTTTGAAAATTAAATACATTAATAAAGGAATTTTTCGGGTCCCAGATATTCAGAGGCTTGTATCCGTCTATTTTGACAACCAGGACATTCCTGTCATTTCCTTTTCTTATAAAAAAAAAACTACTAGAAACATTTTTTTTCAATTACTCTTCTATTACTTCGAGAAAAACTACCCTAGCAGCTGAGACTTTTCCACATCGCCATATCGCTCAGTGATATCGCTATGACCCCTGTGGACATATATTAATGGGAATCTTAACATCATTGTAGATAAAGAAGTTAGACAATTCTTTTGAAAAGGGTCTATCAAAAATAAACTGGCAAGCATGTTTTGATATAATTAAAGACGCTGTATCCAATTATTGTGAAAAATTGTGCAAACGAGAAAGTGCAGGCAAGCATGCTCTAAATTTGATTAAAGATAAAATTATTACCAAGGTCACCAATAGAATAAATTTTTATAAAGGTAATTTTGTTGAGTCTCGTCGTAAGCCGTCTGTACATAGAATTAAGTCAAAATTGAAAGATCTTGGTAAAAAATATGTGTTTGTACCTGTTGACAAGGCTTCTAACAACGCTGCTATCGTCTGAAAGAAATACTACCTCAATGTTCAACAAAACGAACAGGGCAAGTCAAACGTACCAATTGGAAAGAAAGGACGTTAACCAACCAACATTATAAGGATACAGAAATGCTTAAAGTTCCACCTAGAGATAACATCTTACCTACCATGTATTCACAAAAATCCAATCAAACATCGTTTTATTTCGGCATCTAGTAAGTGTTCTACTATGCTAATTTATCCATCCATTTAACTAGTTCACTTACTTAAAAGAGTTGGTTATTAAATACTATGAAAAAAAACTTATCAAAACTCTGGTGTAAAGTACTTTTCGAGTGTAAAAAATTCTATTGAAGTTTTAGCTCATCTATCGACAGTTGTGATTTTTCTACACTTTATACTACCCTTCCATATAATTTGATTAAATCCAAATTGGTCGTTTAGATTTTCTGGTCTGCAGTTCATTTGCTCTAACAAAAAAAAAGGATTCTTCTCTAATATTACCTACAATAATGATTGTTCCTGGACATGTGATAATATGATTTATGCACTCAATCGTTTACTGGACAATTTTTTTGTTCGTTTTGGCAACACTATTTATCAACAGGTCATACGTATTCCCATGGGTACAAATTGTGCACCTCTAATTGCAGATCTTTTTCTTTTCTGTAACGAACAAGACTTCATGAAAAAAAACTTCAAAACGGAACCATGCAAAACAGTGATAAAACTTTTTTTCTATTTTCAATGATAACAGCAGGTATATTGACAATATCCTTACTATTGATAATGCCCAGTTTTTAGACTATGTAGACATTATTTACCCACAACTGAAATTGAATAAAGCTAACAAATGATTCCAAATACTGCCCTTTTCTGGATCTAACTATCATTATTGACTCTGGTAAAATAAAAACTAAAATATATGATAAACGGGATGATTTTGATTTCACTATTACTAATTTCCCTTTTCTTGACGACGACATTCCTTTAGCTCCATCCTACGGGGTGTATATTTATCAACTGGTACGATTCGCAAGAGTTTGTTCTACTCTTGACGATTTTTATGAACGTAACCTTACTATCACAGCCAAACTTTTACAACAGGGGTACAGATTTCATAAGTTACTGACTACATTTAAGAAGTTTATAAAAGATATGAACATTTGGTATCTAAATATGGCGTTACTCGTAAACAGCTTATTACTATGGTCATTTCTTATCCTCGTTTTCACGGAAATTTTGTCAAAAATGGGAGAAATTGATTCAAAGTCCAGAAAAGCTTGGACGTAACATACATTCTCTACGTAATAGGGGATATTTTGCCTGCATCTGTTAAATTAACTTTGAGACCTAGTGACCTGAAAATTTTGCACACATACTGGCCTGTCACTGATACTGCCGATGTCTACTGAAATATATGATGATTCTCGACCAAACCCTTTGGGAAGTTTTGGGTTTGGTTTTTCTTCCGTAGTGCGACAGTGTTCTACCAGCAGATTCGGCTCCTTGAGCTAGCCGACAGTTTAGCGGCGAGCCATCTTTCAAAGATATGTATTGTCCTTTTCTTTCCTTTCAAGATTGTGGTTATGGAGTTAGTTGTCTACCTTTATTGGGTTTTATTCATATGTTTATTATACTATATGGAAACGGGACAGATAAAGATGAGGTTTGGGAACCCATAAACTGGTCAAACCCTATCACTGGCTTTTGCTAGTGCCGGTACGAAGTCCGGCTGTCCCGATATCCTATCGTTGTCTACGTTAAAATTCAACTTTCTACTAGGAAAAACTGGGATAGTCTGATTTGTACGCTGAAGACTCTTGATCCAGTAGTTAGCCGGCGGCCGTTAAGCTACCAGCACTCTAACCAAAATTTCTAAATTACGTTTTGTCCCATTCTTTTCTTTTTCAAGATAATGGTCCTCGAGATAGTAGTCTTCCTGTGTTGGGTTTTATTATGATTATCATGCTAAAGGGAAATGGGATAGAGAAAGTTTTGGTATCCATAAATCGGTCTGACTCAACTGCTTACTTTTGCTTGTGCTGGTACAAAGTATTCCTATCGTTATTCTTTTGTCTTTCATATGTGATGCGGTTCCCTTAAGGATTTGATCGGTGATTGTAATTTTAGGCCATTGAAGGTGTTTATTGTTATCCTTTCTTTTTACTTTAATGGTGTTACGAATTTTCCTCTGTTTTTGGTGATCTTTTGATTAAAATATTAATCTTCATAAAAGTAACAAAATTTTTGTGAAGTATATTCAGGCTATTGATAGTAAAATAAACAAAGCTGACAGAACTAATACAGACTAGCAATATTCTGAAATAAAAACTGCAACCTAAAACATGGCATCCTAAAATTTTATGGAAACTTTTCTTGTTTGTTTCAGAAATGTGTGATCTAAATCTTTACTGAAATTTCATACACTTTTAATATTAACAGTTTCTGTAGTGTCTTTGATATCCAGTTGATCATTGAAATATTTATTATCGAGCAGAAAAAAACCAAAGGTAAGTAACAGAATATACCAATATGAGTTTCGTTCTTTTCTTTATTTAGATTTGGCTTCATAAGAATGCAAATGTAGATTGGTAAGTAGGGTACACATATTGTGAGCTTGAATATCAACTAACCAAACTCTGCAAACATATTGTCGCTCAAAAAGTCCAACATTTCATACATCCACAGTCAATTTAATTTGTTAGTGGAATCGTTGTCGTCCTTGACAAAGTAAGATTTTCATGGCTTAAGGAGGTTCGCTCCTCATGTTTTGGGATTTTTGTCATATTTTCGGAATCCTCGGGTTTTATCCATTTAAAAGTATTATAATTTTTTGCCCATTGACCCCCTAATTTTTTTCCATAATTTCATTTTATATATCTTTGTGAGCATTCTGTAAAAAAATCATTTGATTCTATTTATTTTGTCACATTCATTCATGATCAAATCTTTTTAATGTAAATCCTATGAAAAATCAGAGGAGTTCGGTTTCCCGCCAAATTTTCGATCACTTAAATCTCAAAAACTAGATCATCAACCTATCATTTTTTCTCA
>MJUU01036281.1:57622-75954 GCA_002080025.1 Modiolus philippinarum | reverse complement strand
AAGCAGTGCTATGCTAACAGTCAACCTCTCCAAGAGTGAATTTGGATAAGCTTATGTTAATTATTTAGGACATGTTGTAGGTCAGGGTCAGGTAAAACCTATTGATGCTAAAATAAGTGCTATTTCTAGTTTTCCTAAACCTGAGAATAAGAAACAATTGATGCGGTTTCTGGGAATGGCTGGATATTATAGAAAATTTTGTCAAAACTTTTCTTCAATTAGTGAGCTTTTGACTAAACTATTGAGAAAAAATGTAAAGTTTATTTGGTCTAAAAGTTGTGATGAGTCATTTGAAGAACTAAAAGCCAACCTAGAAAGTGCGCCAGTTTTAGCAACACCTAATTTTGAATGTCAATTTAAGTTAGCAGTAGATGCAAGTGATGTTGCTGCTGGCGGTGTTTTATTACAAGAAGGTAAAGATGGTATAGACCATCCAATTTGTTATTTTTCAAGAAAATTTAATAAACACCAGAGAAATTATTCCACAATTGAAAAAGAATGTTTGTCTCTGATTTTGGCTTTACAACATTTTGAAATTTATGTCACAGCTTCAATTCAGCCTATCATTGTATATACCGATCACAACCCTCTTAAATTTTTTCATAAAATGAAAGATACAAATCAAAGACTTTTGAGGTGGAGTTTGACTTTGCAAGGTTTTAATTTAGACATCAGACATATTAAAGGAACAGATAATGTCATTGCAGACGCATTGTCAAGAGTTTGAAAAATTTCATAACACCTCATTGTTTATTTTAAATGTTTTTCATTGCATTCAAACATTTTCTTTTGGGGGGAGGTGTTATAGGTAATTAAATGTTGTAAATATTCTATAATGCATTTTATTCATTGTTTTTATTTTTTGTAAGGCCTTAATATGATGTAATTTGTTTGGCCTAGTTATGTAACTTGTTTACAATAAACAATGGTCAAGGTTATTACACCTTAGAACATGTGGAATATTCTGGAATTTAAATTCAGATTTTAACATATAGATTTTTCTAGATCTTTCCCTTACATAATCATTTTAGTTATGTGATAATTTGTTGATTAGTATGTTCTAGTATTATCTTGTGAAGAATTTTCTGGAAAGAAAAAATGTATTTATATATGATAGCTGAAAAGGGTTAAGTCAGTCAGTTTAATAAGTTTATACAGGATTAATTGGTTTATACAGGATTATTACGCACATCTTTTGTATTGGAAATCGGCATCAATTATTGTGAATTTATCAACTATTTAGTGAGGATTATATTAGGAATATTCTATGGGACATTTATTGGTGGAATTAAGTGAACTGTTCATTTGGATTATTACTTGGACTTCATTATTGTCAATTAAATAGTTAAATTTGAGCCAATTTTGTTTTATCATTGTTGACTTCAATTTACAATAATTTATTGGTAATTTCTGCCATAACAATATATATATATATATATGAAAAAGAAAGGAAATGGGAAACAACATCCCATATCCAGGTTAAAACGATATATATACATGAACTTACTATGAGGTATGAGGAAAGATCAATGCTAAAGACATCATGGTGACTTCAAGATGATGAACAACAATAAAAGCGTTGTTCCTGTGCTTGTTTTTACCATGCATTTGTAGGGACTTAGTCTCATGTGCATTTACTCCATATCCTTTTATTTACCATATACATCCTGATTTGGTATATCAGTTCTCACAAAAATTGTATTAATTGCAGTATCCAAATCATATTAAAAGCAAAAATATTATGGAATTTTGTACACATTAAATAAACCAAGTTGACCATACTATATCCATCAACTATATAGGACACTGAGCATAATTCATTTTCAATATTGAAAAAAATATATGTTTAATTGATCAGGTTTTCTTACCGGTAAAATGCATTGAAAAGTATTTGGAACTTTGGATAAAATTTTAAATAAGATGTGACAAATTTATTCATGTTTTAATTTGCAGTGAGTTTGTGTATACTCTGCTAGAGTTATCCTTCAGTGTTCCATATGCTTATTTGCTATAAAAAAGCCTTTAAAATTTAGATAAATTTTAAGGAGTAAAAATGTTCACCTAATGAAAGCTATCTTGTTTTACAGTGAATTTGTGCAAACTCTGCTAGAGTTATCCTTCTTTGTTCAATGTTTTATTTGTCATTGTTAACCAAAATACAGTATATGACATATATTATGACTAATAACTTATTAATCTCATCTTGGAATATTCTGGACCTGGGGGTGGGGGTGGGTGGCTTGTGGGCAATTGGACAGACAATGATTTCTTATCATTTTTGAAATACGATATTAAGTTTTTATTAGTAACCTGGAAAGGTATTGAACCTGATTTTAACTTGCAAAACTTTAATATTATACAAAAATGCAGAAAAAAAAGAAAAAAAGACGGTCAGAGAGATTCAGCAGTGGAGTAATGATTATATGTAAATCTAAATTACACAAAGGAATTACAGAAATCAAAAACATAACAATTAGTGAAAACAGAAAACAGATCAAATAAGATAAAAATTACTTTGGCCTCCACAAAGATTTATTTATATGTGCTTGTTATATTCCGGCCTGTGAGTTCAAATTACTATGACGAAGATTTTACAATATTAGAAAATGAAATATCAAATGTAATGTCTCGAAAAATATGTAACATTATCATAATGGGAGACTTAAACGCAAGAATCTCTGATCATAAAGATTTTATAGTAAATGAAAATTCAGACCAAGAACCATTAGATAGACTTTTACCGAATGATTACAAAATTAATTATAATTTTCAAAGATATTCTGTAGATACAATTTGTAAAAGCAAAGGTCAAAATCTAATAAATCTCTGCATTGCCTGCCAGGTCAGAATTCTCAATGGGCGCTTTATAGGCGACTTTGCTGGGAATTTAACATGCTATAAACCTAATGGTGCAAGTACAGTTAACTATGCTCTGGCCGATGAGGACCTTATCAATAACATTGTTTGTTTTGTTTTTCAAGCATCAGAACCTACCTATCTTTCTGGTCATACTTAAATTGCAATTCATATTAAATGTAAATTAATGCAAAACAATCATAATCATAATGAATACTCTCATGAAATATTGAACTCTTACAAATGGGTCGTTCAAAAGTTAAACTTATTGATACCTTATCACAAAATTCTTAACAACAAGTGACTTCATTTGTAAGCACTACATATGAACATTCGAGGGAAGTGATTGAAAAGGCAGGTGGGGATATAAATGAACTTTTTCTTGATTTAACAGAGAAATAATGCAGAAATATAAATTTTAAAAAGAAAAAGGTAAAAAAAGCCATGGGCTGATTCAGAAATAAGAGATTAAAAGAAGACTATAACAAATTTAGGAATTAATCTAAAAAGAAATCAATTCAATTTACAATTTTAAACAAAATTCGATAATTATTGCAAAGATTTAAAGAAAAATTAGTGAAGCACTAAAAATGTGTTTATAAAAAAGAACTTTATAATCAACTATTAAGGTGGAAAGAAACCGATCCAAAGCAATATTGGGTAGTTTTAAACACTTTAAAAAAGATAACAACTCTCAAAATAAACTTGACTCTGGAATCAATTTTTAAAAATTAATAGAGCATTTCAAAAATCAAGGAAAATGTGAATCTTATAACGTCGACTTAAAGAATAAAATAGAAGAATATATTGTTGAAAATAAAAACAAACTGAAAGAAAATAATATTACCGATAACCCTTTTACAGTGTCAGAAATAAAAAAAAGTGTATCAACAATCTAAAAATGAAAAAGGGTGCTGGTCCAGACCACATATGTAGTGAAGTAATAAAATTTAGCTCTGTTGTAACATGTAAATCTATAGTTAAAATGTTTAATTTGATTCTTGATACTGGAAATTTCAATTCTGAGTGGAGGAAAGCATTTACTGTTCCAATTCATTAGTCTTGAAATATGAATTATTAAAATAATTATCGGGGTATCTCCTTACAAAATTGTAGAGTTGAATTATTCAGCTCTGCTTTAAATAACAGACTAATATCACAATATGATAACTTATTAGCAAATAATCAGTTTCTTTTAGAACAAATCACAGAACTTCTGACAGTCTTTTTGTACTAAAAACACCTATTTCTAAATAAGTAAAAAAGAAAAAAGTAAAATATATGCTTGTTTTATAGATCTACTAAAGCCTTTGATACCGTTAGGCATAAGGGCTTTCAATATAAATTAATACAAAATCATGTTGGAAGTAAATTCTTCAACATTAAACATGATATCTATGATGTCTGTCAGTCTGCTGTAAAAATCAACAACAGACACTCTAAATATTTTAATATAAACTTGGGAATAAAACAAGGAAAAAGATTAAGTTCTACTTTTTTACTTGGTATTTATTTAAATAAACTAAATATGTATTGCTATAACTGGCAACTAACAGTTAATGTAAAAAATCAAAAGTTCTCACATTCCAATATATATATATATATATATATATATATATATATATATATATATTGCTACTCAAACTCTTTTCTATGACAATAAACCACTTACAGAAGTAAAAGAATATAATTATTTAGGAAATACTATGAATTTTAAAGGTCAGTTCAAAGAATGTATAAACGAACTAGCAAAAAAAGGTCTTAAAGTTTTATTTTCAAATTTTGAACATTTACCCGTCAACCTTCCTTGTAAACTATTTGACACTCTTATTAGACCTGTCTTGCTTTATAATTTCGAAATTTGGTTTATGGATGAATCTCCCTTAATATAGAGCCCTTCTTAGGGCAACGAAAAATAATAAAACTTGTGATGAATTATCATTTCATTATCGATCAAAATAGGAAAAAATTCATACTTAATATTGTGAAACCATTTTAGGTCCTAAAAACACTTAGTAATATTGCGTCGAATGCAGAGTTAGGACGATTCCTATTATCATTGTTTATCAAAACCCAAACAATGATTTATTTTCCTGAATAGATACAAATAATATAAACCCCCTTGTTACAGAAGCACTAAGAGTAAATAAAAACATGCACGAAGAAGGTATTTACTCTTGGTATACTTGTATAAATAATATATTTAATGAATTTGATCTAGATATTGATATCTATTCCAATATAAACAAAACATTTAAAAGTATAAAATATTTCATAAAAACACAGTTTAAAAAAACTGTTACTGAAAAATATGCAGACAAACTTAAAGAAAAAAATTCATCATGAATCAAAATTATTTTGATATAGCAAACTTAAATTAGATGAAGTTTTGAAAAAATATTTATCAGAACTGTCATTTAGAAATCGACAAATTTTAACAAAATTTCGTTTAAGCGACCAAATCTACAAATTGAAACTGGTCGTTACAAAAATATTCCCCGTGAACAGAAATTATGCAATATTTGTAGAGTGATTGAAGATGGATCCCATATTTAACTAAACTGTAAAGTTAATGAACAGAAAAGATTGGAATTATTAAAAATTATACATTATTTCCCAAATTTCAGAAACTTTAACTCATACGAAAAAATAACTTCATTTTAAACCCTAATTCAACCCCTTTACCGGTAGTTTGTTCCTTTTTAAAACAAACTGTGGCATTAATATAGGGGAGACATATCAAAAACTGCCTGACTGAAGGGCAAATCGGCAAAACTTGTGTCGGTCTGGCAAAAAATATCAGCCAACAGGACCGAATGTCAGGTAAAAAATTGACATTTCCGCTATGCCATAAAACTGTAGGTCCTGTAAATTTATTTTCGGTCTGGCAACTTTTCCTAACTTGCCCGACCGAATGTCCTGAAAGGCTTCTGAACTTTGCGATTTGTCTGATAGGGTCCACACCGGTCAGAGAGTTATCGTTATAATTTTCTGTATATTGTAATATTATATGTTGTATATATCATGTATATGTTTGTTTTTTTATTGCTTTAACCCTTAAGGGTAAAATAAATTAATAAATAAAGTTAATTGTTCAAATAGAAATGTTCTTTTTCTTATTACAACATGTACCATGTATCAAATAGCTGAAATATGTACATCAAAACTCTTCTTTGGGTCGTATTCAACTAAAAAATAAGATTTAATGAGACAACGGCAGTAGAATACCGAAGGAACAAGGGAGGTGATGATTACAAGAATCGAAGTCCAAAGACATGGCAAAAACGGCAACAGAGAAAAACAAAGAAAAAGCAAGGACGTGAGACAGCCCCAATGCGCGGAAAGAAAAAGGACAACATTAAGAGCTAAGGCACTCATAGTGTGAACTCCCATAAAAACCGGGAGTGACATCAGGTGCCCCGGAAGGGTAAGCATGTCCTGCTCCACTAGTGGCACCCGTCACACTATTAGTTAGTCAATCCAGGGTCGAGTCAAAACCGGGTATGTCAAATCCTTGAAGACATGAAATCTAGCTGAAAATATCCGTTTTCATTTGGGACACAGACACGTCATATCTGTCAATGATGTCATGGTGACGGCTATAGAATTTCTTAAGGGAAAGGCTGAACAAATCCCTGACTAAGCAGCTTTTGGGACAGCGTCTTTGCTCTATTGAAAAAAAAAATCACTGTATGCACTACATGCTCGGCAGTAACGATTCAACTGTGAAATATACCCTCAATATGCTGGAGAGGTAGGTATATTGCTGCTTTGAAAGGGAAAGTTCACAATTGGGAAGTTAAAGTCATCACGTTTGTCATATAGCTTCGATTTCAAACGTCCCTCTTCGTCAATGTATATCAAAAGATCTAAGTACGAAGCAGAAGTAAGTGTATCAGCAGTCTCTTTAATTTCAAGCTCATTGGGATAGATCTGGTGTAAATATATCTTGCATTTTGGATTATTAAGAGAAAGTACATCGTCTATGTAGCGGAAGCTGAAATTAAAGGACTGAGCTAAGTGCTTTTGTTTTTTCTTGTAAAAACTTGGCCTCGTACGTGAAAAGAAAGAGACCAGCTAAAAGAGACGCGCAGTTAGTCCCCATGGGAATCCCGATTGTCTGCTGAAAAACGCGCCCTCCAAATTCGACAAAAATATTGTCTATTAAAAATTCCAACATCTTGATTACGTCATTCTCTGTGTACTTCTTGTTTGACTTAGTGAGGTTCTTAACAAAATATGTTTTGTCGTTTCCTACTACTAAATAAGTGTATCTGCGTAATAATTTTAAAAAGGGAGATAATGAAAGCAAAGAATATAACCAACTTATTCACTCTTTCTTTTGCAAAGTTGTCAAAGCTTCATAGAATGTTAAAGAGGGTTAAAAAATAAAGAATAAAAAATTCTAATTTTGATAAATTTCCTAAACTCTCTAAGACTTATTATTTTTGAGGATTGTACTTAGCAGCAATACATACCTTTCAGTGATGGCTGTTGTCTTTTCAAACATGTTTTGATTTCAGCAATATGAATTACTTAATTTATAAGGGGAACCCCTGCTCAATTTTTTTTTGGAATGGTGGTCTAAAATGGGTTGTAATGGATAGTGGAGCTTTGGTTGACACTGTAACCAAACCAGAAGACTGAAATTAAAAAAAAAAGTATTCTGGTAGATATTGTTTAGTACATTCCATGTAACTTGATCACTTGGTATAAGCCTGCCCAAAATTTTTGTGAGAGGGACTTAGAATGTATGTATTGCTTCATTAATAAGGGGAACCAGCCCAAATTATTTTGGAATGGTGGTCTGAAATGGGTTGTGATGGATAGTTGAACTTTAGATTATCATGGAAACCAAACCAAACAAGAAATCAGAAATTTTAGAAAAATGTATTCTGCTTCATATTTTTTCCGATTTCAGCAATATGTAAACAAGATTACAAGGGGAACCTCTGCCTAATTTATTTTTCAATGGTAGTCTGATATGGGTTTCAAGTTTCTTGAGAGGTGTGTGGGGGNTAGGTGGGGCATATGGCTACGTTTAGCAATCTTGTTCACAACAGATTAGATATTTAAAAACAAACATGCAAACATCACTTCCCGATGGGATTTCGAGTTCCCTGTTGCGTTTAACTTGAAGAATTTAAGCCCTCTCTGTATCCGAAATTTGAAGCGGTGACCGAAATGTGAGGAATTTAAGGCGGTTTAAGTTAATTTCATAACCACTTTGAAAAATAAGGTTACATGTATTGAAATGGTGATGTACGTCAGGTGGACAAATTGGCAGGTAAGCTTGGAGCTGCCAACTATTTAAAGCTCAACCTTTCTGAACTATCCAACATAATTTCATGCAGCCTTGTATGTAGAAAGAACATGATAAGCAGATGTGCAAATTTAAGGGTTTCTTTCGTCATGTATTTATTCTAAGGGTTATGTTTCTTTGAACTTAGACATTATCAAGTGTTTTGACTCCATGCCTGAAAGCACAACTCCTGAAACTGTTCAACAAAATTTCATTAAGATTTATATGTTAATGTGCACATTGTTGAGAATTTTTCATCTTGTTTCTCTGAGAGATATGCTGCTTTAAAGATTGAAATCAATGGGTCTACCTGTTGACACTAAGTGCAACTCCTTTGATACTAAAATTTGGCGGAACTTTTAAAGCACACATTAAATGCATATGTGCATGACTAAGGGGTGGGTGGGTCCATACTGCTCAATTTTGACCAAACAATTTTGTGATTACTTCCGACTATTAACAGTGAAAGGATATGAAGTAAATTGACATGAGAAAAATCTCTACAAGTACATAGTAAACAGGCAATAAAACAGAGCTTTTATTGTTGTTCTTCATTTTGAACCATGAACTTTGTTTAAACATCATAGTAAATTCAAGACAGCCCCTAGTACCGGTATCGGAATTCATTGCTTATTGTAGAAAATGTCACTTCCATATCTGATTTAGTCCATGGATGAGGGCTGGAGAAGCCTTAGCAAAGATTAAGCAAGAGAGGAGGCATCAGTCTCTTAGTTATTCTATTTTTATTATAATAGTAAAAGGCAACCGTTTGATGTCGTGTCGACATCAAATTTTTGATCGATTTCATTAGGAAAAAAAGAAACAGCGTCGAAAAAGTCTCCTGGGAATTTTCAATTAAAATATCCAAGGGATAAGTTTTTTGGTTATTTTTGACGTATCAAATTGTTTTTTTTTTCTTATTTGTTTGGTAAACTCACGTAACAAAATACATATGGATTTAATTTCGAAAAGCCGAACGACCGTCCTGCGCCTGGATGAGTCCGTTCGTTGATAAATCTGCTCGTGGATCCGAAGCTGTCGGACCCCACTTAAAAAATGAATACTCAACGTAACAAAATGAATATGTAATAAAACAAAATGATGAATCAACAAAACAAAAAACTTCTTTACACAACAAAAGACATTTTAACATAACAAAATTGCTTCTTAACATAACAAAATCAAAATGTAACAAAACAAAATGATGAGTCAACATAACGAAAAGTTATTTGGCACAATAAAATGACAATTTAACACAACAAAATTATAAGTTAACATAACAAAATGACAATTTTACTCAACAAAATGGTGACCCAACAAAATAAAATAATTAAATAGCATAATGGAGTATTAAGTTGACAAAACAAGCATTATGATATGAGCAAAATGATGAATCAACACAAACAAAAGCAATTTGACACAAGAAAATGACAAGCTAATACAACAAAATTACAATTTAGCATAACAAGAAGAAAATTTAACACAACAAAATAATAAAATAACAAAACAAGACGGCGATTTAACACAACAAAATTAATTTAACATAACAAGATGACAATTTTACACAACACAACAAAATGACAAGCTAACACAACAAAATTACAATTTATCATAACAAAAAGAATATTTAACGCAACAAAATAAAATAACAATACAAGACGGCGATTGAAAAGAACAAAATGAATAATCAACATAACAACACAATAAACTAACATAATTAATTTTAAAGTAGACAGTGGGAAATAAATTATATGAACATATGACAGCTATGGCGTTCCATATAGGTTGCTGATAGATGTATCTATCAAGACTGATTGAACACGTGTTTATGTTTACTGTAGGACACGTGTTTGTATTTGTATACAAACATGTCGAGTGTTGACTGGATGTGATAAGGGTGGATACTTCGTATGTATATACATTCTATTGGTCATTTAAATGCTGCAATGCGGGTATCTACTCATATGTATTTTATTATGCTAATAGCACGACCCGTAAACGTGCGAAAAGGTTTCGTTGTGAATGTATTAACACTATTAAGTTATTCGAAGCTGAAACGTTCTGCAGCAAGGTCCGACATCCCAACCACCCACCCCTTTAACAGAATGATAATTAAGTTTGTAGAGTAGTTCTTAATATTTTTATACGTATGATTCTAATATATTGACATTTATTTTCAGTGATGAAATACTTTTTCTAAATTATAGATGAATAACAAATGAAAAAAAGAATTCAGTTGTGTTGTATTTTGTGATTTTTCAAAAGCTTTCGATAAGGTTTGGCATAAAGGGTTAATACATAAAATGGAAAAATATGGAATAGCTGATAATTTACTTGGTTGGTTTCAGGATTATTTACATGATAGAAAACAAAGAGTTGTAATGAAAAATTCTTTCTCATCCTTCTATTCTGTATCTGCTGGAGTGCCACAAGGATCAGTTTTAGGACCTCTTTTATTTTAAATCTATATTAATGATATTGGAGAAAGTCTTACATCTCTTAGTCGATTGTTTGCTGATGATACTTCCTTAGGTTATTCAAGTTCGGATGTTAACGAAATAAATTTAGTAATAAATCAAGGTTTAGTCAAATTAAATCAATGGTCAGAGAAATGGAAAATGTCGTTTAATCCAGATAAAACGGAGATAATGATATTTTCTAATTTAGACGAAACGGATCTATTTGATTTTAGATTTAATAACCAATCAATATCTTTATCATCTAGTCATAAACATCTAGGAGTTACCTTTTCAAGTGATGGGAAATGGAATGTTCATATTTAAAATATAGCTAGAAGTATTTCTCAGCACTTAGGGATGTTAAGAAAACTTAAATATAGCCTTGGTAGGGAAAATCTTGAGAAAATATATCTTACTTATATACGTCCTCTTTTCGAATATGCCTGTGAAGTATGGGATAATTGTGGAATTTTAAATTCAGATAGAATAGAAAAACTTCAGTTAGAGGCTGCTAGAATTGTTACTGGATTACCAATATTTACAAAAACTGAATATCTTTATTTAGAAACTGGTTGGGAAAGTCTGATTAGTAGACGCAAGCAAAGGGAATTACATTTATTTTACAATATTTTCAATAACACAGCTCCAAGCTATCTATTTAATCTTATCCCTCCTACTATACAAAGTACAACCGTTTATCCTTTGAGAAATAGAAATGATTTTATAATCCCATTTTGTCGACTTTCTCTGACTGAATCGTCATTCGTTCCGTCTACTGTTAGAGAGTGGAATAAATTTGACCTATCTCTCCGAAATTTAGATAACATTTCTAAATTCCGTACAGCCTTAAAAAGGAAATTTAATACTCGAGACACTATCCCTCCGAAAAATTACTCTTATGGTCCTAGAAAATTAAATGTGATTTTAACTCATGCTTCATTCTTAAATTATGATTTGTTTAGAGTCAATATTATTGCTAATGCATCTTGTGCATGTGGTGCTCCTTGTGAGGATGCACAACATTTTTTTCTTTCAATGCAAACTGTCTGATAATTCTCGTAACGAAATTGTTATTTTATTTAAGACAACTTAATGTTCCTATTAATTTACTACTAGTAACATGTGGTAGTTCTCAATTAAGCTATGATGAAAATTGTGGTATCTTCAGACAGGTGTATAAATTTATAAAGTCATCAAAGAGATTCCTCATTGTATAGTATACTGTAATTAAGAGACATCTGAATCAATCCATTCACTCATAAAACTGTTTATAAACAAGTTTTGATCTTTTACTATTTTGACTGTACTATGTAATACTTTTTTCTCTTTTTTTAAGTCTTACTGAAAACATATGTATCTGTGCATGCTTTCTATATTTATATAAAAATCAATATTGTTATTATATAAGGAGAAGACTTCATAAGTTTGAACAACTTGTGTCTTATCCTTTTTGTTTATGAGCAAATAAAATAATTATAAACTAACAAAATAATGAAATTACTAACCCGTGCACCTATTCTCCACCATGGTTTCAATTTGGGTCCGTGTGGTTCATCTGTATGTGTGTTTACCTTTTTTTTCTTTTTTCTGTGCCGTATTAAGTGATGTGTTTGTATCTTTGTGTTCCGGTGTTGCCATTGAGTCATACTCAGGATATTTGTTAACAACTTATTAGTGAAATAAATAGTTATATTTGGAAAAACACATTTGTTTTCAAAAGGATATAATGTTTATGAAAATGCAACTGAAACATATTTCATTTATATATACATCTTTTTAACAAAATACCAAAGTTTAACAATTGCAGATCATATGAACATTTGGAAGTCCAAAAACCGAACATGTATAAAAGTGAACATAATCATTAGGACCAACATCAAAGACTTAAAGGACAGAGCTTTGCTAGAGGAGATGCTCCTTCATTTTAAATATTTTTTTTCAAAGATATGAAAAGTTTCCAAATTAGGTTTTCGGACCAGCACCAAAGTACTGACTATTGGGTTTGGAAATTCTCTCGAGAACTAACAATTCGCAGGCAGAAGCATCGGTCCAGTGATACTAAACAACAAAATACCAAAGTTATTGTAAATTTAGCTTATGGCCATTTTCCAAAACGTATGTTTCTTTAGTATTGATCATATCAACATTTAGAATCTAAGTCAAAAAACCGAAACATGTATAAAAGCTTAAAGAGAACAAATGCACAATAAACCAATAAATAATATACTGTAAAAGTACTATTGTTCGTTGGGTTCCAATTTTCGTGGATTTCGTGGTTGGCTAAAACCACGAAATTAAGTTCCCAACGAAATGTCTTGTTTGCATGAAGTTTAATGTAGTGAATTCAAAACCACGAATTTAAGTGCCAACGAAATAGTGATATTTATCAAAACCACGAAAATTGATGTCCACGAATAAAAGTACTCCCATAGTACATGTTGCCCTAACAGACAGATTTGTGAAAGCTTTTTGCTTGTTTCTAAAGTCTTGATGTAATAAATTGTGTATCTCATGTCTTTTTTTAATTAAACGTTATTGAGTAACGATGTTCATTTGTTTTAGGTTAGATATGAAAGATATGAAGAAAATCAGAAAATAAATAAAATATATAAATATTAAACATTGGTTTACTTTTATTATTATATCCCATTCGCTAAAAAGGGTTGGGTGTGGTGGGTACTGGATTCTTCTTGTCCGCCCGTTCGTCCGTCCGAAAAAAAAATTCGTCGCATTTTTCTCAGCTTCTACATAAGGGATTTATTTCAAAATTGGTATGCAGCCTCTATATGGTTAGTTGTAAGGAACGTTTTATTTTGAGTTAAAAGAAAAAAAAACACAAAATGTACAAATTAAAAAAAAACACATAAAAATGACAAAAAATAGAAAGAGAGGGCAGTCTTCCCTCCCTCTCTTTCTATTTTTGTCATTTTTATGTGTTTTTTAATTTGTACATTTTGTGTTTTTTATCTTTTAATCGTGGCCAACTATACCATTTTATTTTGTTTTATGCATTTTAAACGTTTTTTTGAAATTATGGATTTCCTTTGTTTGGGTTCTAGTGCTGCTGATGGAGAATTAATTTCCGAAATGGCCATACAGCTCATTAGAATTATTGCAGTTGGAGTTAAAATATGTGTTATCGTCTCATGTTCATTTCCTTTCGTTAAATATTTAATACAGGAGTTTGTCTTCTATTGCAGTGTGGAGTTGGTAAAACAATTCCCCGTGTTAGAGATTTTTCTTAGATGTGGTGGACTTGTAAATGAGATAATATCTCATGTGTGCACTTTGCTCAGTTACTTTTATCTAAATTTATGTAAATTCTAAAACCTAATGATTATAAACTCCCTCCATCGTAGTTTTGTCCTCAGCTATATTGGATATTACTGATTATTCGGATTTCGATTCGTTATATGCATTTTAAACGTTTTTTGAAATTATGTATTTTCTCTGTTTGTGTTCTAGTGCTGCTGATGAGGAATTAATTTCCGAAATGGCCATACAGCTCATTAAAACTATTGCAGTTGGATATACCATATATGTTATTGTCTCATGTTCATTTACTCCATATCCATTCGTAAAATATTTAATACAGGACTTTGTCTTTTATTGCAGTGTGGCATGTGTGGAGTTGGTAAAACAATTCACCGTGGTAGAGATGTATGCTCTTTATTTTTCTTAGACATGGTGTACTTGTACATGTACATATCTCATGTGGTGAATAAAAGGATATGGAGTAAATGCACATGAGACAAAAGCTCTACAAATACATGGTAAAAAACAAGCAAAGGAACAACGCTTTTATTGTTGTTCTTCATCTTGAAGTCACCATGAGGCCTTCAACAATGAGCTTTGCTCATACCTCATAGTAAGTTCAAGACGGCCCCTAGCACCGGTTTAAGCGGAATTCTTTGCTAATTGTCGAGCAACGCTACATCCATGTCTTTCTTGGTCATGGGTGCGGGATTGTCAACAAACATCAATTAAACTGGCAAAGTGCTCTTACAATCACTGTCATCCTTTGCCCGACAAAAGCACTAGTGTCTCNTATTCCTCGAATCAAAATTATTAAAATTATTTATTTTCATGAAAATTTGGATAAGAATATTTATTTTCACTGGCACCAAGATTAAATTATTTATTTACAAAATCGTCCAAGCCCCTCCCCTGAAAATCAAATGGTCATCCCTTTAACTGAATATAATTCATGTTGATATAAATACCGCTAATATTTCTCGCATTTTGCGTTCACGTACATTTGAAGGAAAGGAAATAAGGACGCATTCGGTGTCTGTTTAGATCTGTTGCGACATTTAAAAAAATTGTAAGAATTCTATAAATTAATCCATTTTGATACGTAAAGCGCGAATTGTAAGTTTTGATCAATGATTGATTTCGTATGCTACTTAAGTACTTGATTAAAAGAAATGGTAAAATTTGATTTAATTTATTTATAGATACGTGTACTTTGAATTGGAATTTCCCTCTTTTGTGCACGTGCATCAGTTGGGACATTACGTATTGTTTCTCTTTAGTGATTGGTTCATCGTATTTGAAGTTGTTGTATAGATTCACCTTCAGAATGCTTGCGCAGGTCAGTTTATTGTGATTGGTTAAATATATTTGTGACGTACAATGTTTATGTATCTGCCGAATGATCTTTGTCCATACTGATTTTTGACGGCTTGTAAAGGACAAACTCTGCACAGAACCACTATACATGTTTAGATAAGAGACAAACTTAGAACCACTAGATATGTTTAAATATGGTACAACTTTAGAAGCAAAATACATATTTAATATATAGTACAAACTAAGAACCATTAAATGTGTTTAGATATAGTACTCGATGAGTGCCCTGTGGTTGTTTAAGTGTTGTGATTGTCTTCTGTTAGTCTATTTGTCGGACAATGGATGAAAGTAATTGTAAGAACATATGATTTTATGTCTGTTGACGATTCCGCACCCATGTTTATAAAGTCATGAATGTAGCGTTGTTCGACATTTAGCATTGAATACATGCTCACTGAAGTCTCCAATTTGTTCAATCATTATAAACATTTCACACATGTAATTAGATGCAAATAAAAGCTAGACTAGAGATCCCTTCGAACGAACAAAGAAATGTCTTTGATAAACTACTTAAGAGATCAGACAAAAATCTGAATGCTAAACATCCACGTTTATTTTAATGGAACAAATCTAATTTAGCTTAGACTGACATCGATAATACCTCATAATTAGTTTTAAGACATCTAAGAACGTAATTACCACTCTCTCTTGACTGTATTAGGCAATTCAAAGATTTCTATCTAGAATAACATACGATCTTTAAAAAGGGGGAAAATATATATTCTATTCTACAGTATGCACATAGTAAAAACAAATAAGGTTGGTTTTAAGCAGATTACTTTCGACTTGTCGAAATTGGGACCATTAATCAGATAGTCAATTAAATAATAACACTTTATTGCATAATCATACACTTAATTTTCCCTATCTGTTCAAGTATACATTATCTTGAATTAAAAACAATCTCAATGCCGCAATCTTTCCCATTTTTGGAATGCATATAGTTAAGCTTATCTAAATTTCAAAAAAATTCTACACGCTAGTTTTTGCTTGACAAATCAAAATATTAGGGTACCAGTGTCTTTCAGGCCAAAGGCCTGACGAAAACAGGAAATTATAACTCTGTTTACATAGCCTGTTCACTCATTATAACCCCGCTTTGCGGGAGGTATATAGTGTTTATGGTGTCCGTTCGTCCGTCTTTTTGTATCCAATAGCTGGTATACATTACTCCTCCTAAACCACTGTTAAGAATTTCACGAAACTTATACAGGAGCTTAATTACATATTGTAGATGTGCGCTATGCTTTTTGTTTTCCAACTTTTCCATTTTTTCTACATTTTATACATGTTTTGGACTTTGTCATTTTAGCTCAATGCAAACAATATGGTGACCACATGGTATCCACTACTCTTCTTAAACCAGATTGGAATTGCATGAAACTTATGCAGAAGCTTCATTACATACTGTAGATGTGCACTACAGTTTTATTTTCCCCAAATTCCCTTTTTACCAGATTTTTTATGTGTTTTGGACTTTGTCAATTTAGCTTAATGCAAACCATATAGTGACCACCTGTTATCCACTATTCCTCCCCGACCACTGATTGGAATTTCATGAAACTTATGCAGGAGCTTGATTATATATTGTAGATGTGCACTACGCTTTTTGTTTTACAATAATTCCTTTTTTACAGATTTTTGGCATGTTTTGAACTTTGTCATTTTAGCTCAATGCAAACCATATGGTGACCACATGGTATCCACTACTCTTCTTAAGCCACTGATTGGAATTTCATGAAACTTATGCAGGAGTTTAATTACATATTGTAGATGTGCACTACACTTTTTGTTTTCCATAATTCTTTTTTTTAGATTTTTGACACATTTTCGACTTTGTCATTTTAGCTCAATTCAAACCACATGGTATCCACTGCTCCGCTTAAACCTCTGATTCGAATTTTCTTAATCTTATGCAGGAGCTTTATTACATATTGTAGTTTTGCATTACACGTTTTGTTTTCCAATTATTCCTTTTTGGCAGATTTTTTACATGTTTTGGACTTTGTCAGTTTAGCTCTTTTACATCAATGCAAACCATATGGTGAACAGCTGGTATCCACTACTCCTCCTTGACCACTAATCAGAACTTCATGAAACTTATGTAGGACCTTATTTACATATCATAGATGTGCACTTTGTATCTTGCTTTCCAATAATTCCTTTTTTCCAGATGTTAAAGAAAATGCAGGAAGAGGCGGGGTCGGGGTATCCGTGGCCCACTAGGCTACAGTAACTCTAGTTTCTGTATAAAATTTCAAAAAGATTTATTTTGACCACTATATTTGAAGCCTTTTCTGTCTACTGAACCAAGAGAAATTGAAAAGAGGGGCATAGAAAAAAAATTCGAAAAATACATTATAATTACTAAGAACTATATTCGTATACTCGTGTAGTGAAGGGAAATCTAGGATAAGGGAAATAACTCTTAAAATCAGCAAGGCGTTTGAAACTTTTAAAGCATTGTTGTAAAAAAAAAATTAAAATCATCTGTGTTACTTAGAAGCTTACAATATATTTATGAAAATGTTGACAAGAAATAAACAGGTAATTTAGGAGTTATGTCCCTTGACCTAGGTCTTCCCTCTTAATTGGTTTCTCACTGTATTGCGATACTACAATGATTCATACAAAATAAAACATAAATTCTCGGAAAAACTGTTAATAATTGACAAGTATGAAAATTTGTCACTTTTTAATTTCATTTAAAGTTACAGAATTGAATATGCAAAGTTCTATACACGCTTTGAACAATTCAAGAACATTTTCACTGCCCAATGTGTTTTCATCGTATTCAATATCTAAATTTGGCAAATTTTGTTTAAATCTAAGGAGTATCTCCCTCTTGCATAGCTCTGTCCTTAGCTTATTTTGGCTTTTCTATTAAGATCTTATTGGTTATTTGTTCTCTATCAATTTATACCTATTTCGGTTTATGGACTTCCTAATATTTTGATTTTATCTGCACTGAAGAGACATAAGTTGTCGAAATGCGCATATGCAGAACCTAAATTCACAGTAACCTCGGTATTTTGTTATTTGTTACCACTGGGCCGATGCCACTGCTGGTGGACTGTTAGTCC
>MJUU01036281.1:29175-47677 GCA_002080025.1 Modiolus philippinarum | reverse complement strand
GAGAGTCAGCTCTATGACTAATACTTACCTGTAACTATTACAGAAGAGTGTCAGCTCTATGACTAATACTTACCTGTAACTATTACAAAGGAGTGTCAGCTCTATGACTAATACTTACCTGTAACTATTACAGAAGAGTGTCAGCTATATGACTAATACTTACCAGTAACTATTAGAGAAGAGTGTCAGCTCTATGACTAATACTTACCGGTAACTATTACAAAAGAGTGTCAGCTCTTTGACCAATACTTACTAATAACTATTACAGAAGAGTGTCAGCTCTATGGCTTATACTTACCTGTAACTATTACAGAAGAGTGTCAGCTCTATGACTTATACTCACCTGTAACTATTTAAGAAGAGTGTCACCTCTATGTCTATACTTACGGTAACTATTAGAGAAGAGTGTCACCTCTATGGCTAATACTTACCTGTAACTATAACAGAAGAGTGTCAGCTCTATGACTAATACTCACCGGTAACTATTACAGAAGAGAGTCAGCTCTATGACTAATACTTACCGGTAACTATCAGAGAATAGTATCAGCTCTATGACTAATACTTACCCGTTACTATTACAGAAGAGTGTCAGCTCTATGACTAATACTTACCGGTAACTATTACAGAAGAGAGTCAGCTCTATGACTAAAACTTACCGGTAACTATTAGAGAATAGTATCAGCTCTATGACTAATACTTACCTGTTACTATTACAGAAGAGTGTCAGTTCAAGGACTAATACTTTCCTTAACTATTACAGAAGACTGTCAGCTCTATGATAAGAACTTACATGTAACTATTACAGAAGACTGTCAGCACTTTGATTAATACTTACCGGTAACTATTAGAGAAAAGTATCAGCTCTATGACTAATACTAACCTGTAACTATTACAGAAGAGTGTCAGCTCTATGACTAATGCTTACCGGTAACTATTACAGAAGAGTGGCAGCTCTATGACTGATACTTACCTGTAACTATTACAGAAGAGTGTCAGCTCAATGATTAGTACTTACCTGTAACTATTACAGAAGAGTGTCAGCTCTATGACTGATACTTACCTGTAACTATTACAGAAGAGTGCCAGCTCTATGACTAATACTTACCGGTAACTATTACAGAAGAAGCTACTTACCGGTAACTATTACAGAAGAAGCACCCATTTCCTTTGCAGCCAGAAGAGTAAGTATACCAACTGGACCTGTAATGGATTTAAAGATTCTACCATGGTTTTGTAGACTCGAAAAACATACTTTGTGACATCGAACATATAGGGAAATATGCGGGTATTCAGAGTAACTATACACAGGTGAAAACTTCTAACTAGGAAAATTATACAATGTATAATATGGTTTCTTTATAGCTTAAAATTAAAAAAAAACAGTAAACTCTAACTCTAGTTTTTATATTTTTCATAATAAGAAAATCCCACGACTTCATTACCACACTCAATGGTACTGACATTGTTAGCAGGAAAATATTAACGCTTCACGTATCAGTACAGTAAAACTACGTGAAAAATTTCCTCTGTGACATGCGTAAAACAGCCGGAAGTTGTTTACCTGCTCAACATATAAATAGAGCAGAATTAAAACAAACGTTTTCTCTCTGACATGCGTACAATATCAGGAAGATATCTACTTGCTCCACATAGCACAGTAGAACCAAGATAAATATTACCTCTCTGGCATACGTACACTGCTAAAGCTATTAAAGCTATTAAAATTCCCCTGTGACATGCGTAAAACAACAGGAAAATATTTACCCGCTCCGCATATTAATACAGAAGAACCAAGGCATACGTTTCCTCTCTGACATGCGTAAACTGCTACAGCTAATGGTTCCAACAGAGCACCTTCGTCTAATGACACGTGATCTGGTAATCTACAGAAATAGTTATTGGTTTATTCAGAAAAGCTGTAAAACGTCTCGTAAGTATTTCAATGACAATAGCCAATTTAATACTGATAAATATAACAAACCTGAATTGATCAAAATACTTGTCATTGGCAACACAAAATACAATTACAGAAAGTTCACCTGGAGATAATTGATAGCTAGTCTGAGATCCAACTGTCATTAAATTTTCCGAACTCTTATTTGACAAACGTGATTATTCAACTTCCCGATTGTGAACTTTCTTAGAGACACAAGTTGTCTAAATTGCCATATGCAGAATCCAAATTTACAGTAACTTTAGTATTTTGCTTTTTTTTCCACCGGGCAAATGCCTCTGCTGGTGGACTGTTAGATACTGGGGGTATGTCCAGTAGCCACTTCGGTGTCTGCTCGAAAACCGATTTTATTTGAAACATGCAATATCTTAATTTTGTCTAAAAGTAAGGAGTAGCTCTCTCTTGCATAGTTCTGTCCTTAGCTGAATTTTGACTTTTTTATTTGGATCTGATTGGCTATTCGTTCTCTCTAAACTTTATACATGTTTTGGATTATGGATGTCCAAATGTTTTGATTTGATATGCAATGAAGAGATCTAAATTGTCGAAATGGCCATATGTAGAATCTTACTTCACAGTGACTTCGGTATTAGTTATCAGTCCGAAAAGTCATTGTGTGAAATTATCTCCCTTCTAAACATGCTTATGAGGTGGGCGTCTACTTCATCAGCCATATTTTAGAAACACGCCGTCTGTTGATGGTGCATAGTAACGGCTTGATATTAATCTTGTTCGTGTATATAAATCACAAAGGAACGATGCATTTAGTAAAACAAAAACATTGACAGAATAAATGTTAACAATTTGTCTGCTATTTCACGTCAAATTGTTCTACGTTGACGTCAAATGTCTTCACTGCGACCACACTAAAATTAACATGGCGACAATAAAATATTATTTAAAGATGTATATTTCCAAGATCCAAAATGATATCCCGTTACCAAGGTATAAGTGAGGGTGGTATCTTCCTCTGTGTTTATCATTTGGTGGTAAACGTTATGTATAACGTTTATAAACACTGCCAAAGCACTAATAGGGGTCAATGTAACCCATTATGGTAAAATTATACGAAATTAATGGGAAAGTTTCGAGATTTTTGTATCTAAATATTTAGCTTAAACGGTAGTCGAATGTTTACTGTTCCATTTAATACAATAGAACAAACTATAGACAAACAATCAAATTACGATCACCTGAATGTGCCTCTGACTGTACGTTGTAATCATGACGTATATAGGTAAATTCGATTTTATTTCTAAAAATAGAGCCAGTATTGAAGCAGACTCCACGAACATTGGGGTTTCATTCTGGAAATTTGCGTAAAAGGGCGGAAGTGAAATTTTGCACACGTATTTATCAATTCTTTATAAATCAGTATGCCAATTTTGGAGAAAATCCGGAGATGTATATTTGATTCATCCAAATTGATAGACACCCACTTCAGTCCACTTAAACCGCAATTAACGCACTTATTACAAACTTTACAACCAAACGCCAAACATTTACATTGTTTCTTTACCTTAAAGAAATACACGATTTTAAAATCATTTAATTTTCCAATTAGAAACAACATTTGGAATTTGTAATTACGGAAAATAATCTAAGTAGACCTTTTTTGTTTCGTTTAATGAAGAGTTCCATTTCTTTTGTTCAAAACTTATCACTTATTGGCCTGTTATTTCTTAGCAGTTATATATCCCAAAATTTTATGGCCGTCATCATTTGAAGGTTTGACGTGTCATTGCCCAAAATGAAAACGGACATTTGCAGCTAAATTTTACGTCTTCAAAGATTTAACAATACTGGTTTTGTCTTAATCCTGGATTGACTCACTGACAGTGTGATATGTTCACCCATCTGGAGGAATTGAATGTGGAATTTCACACTATAAATACCGAGGTTTTGAGTGTTGTGTTTAGATTTCCGTGGCTGTCTTGTATCTTTGTTTTTTCCTTATTCTAATTTTTGCCTTGCCTTTGGACTTCAATTTTTGTTATATTCACATCCTTTGTTACTGTGGTATTCTGCTGCCGTTGTTATATAAGATCTAGGAAACGAAGGTAATTTTACAGTATTTATCGATGTAAGACTTGAAGGGTTAACTTCAGTATAACTTTTGTTTAAAAGTCGACAAAATTTGCATATTTTTGCATTCTTGCCAACAATCTGTAGTTAATTTAAAAACCACATCACCTGACAAACATTTGAATATTGCAAAATAATTGTCATTCCTTAGTTTTTAGATTGGACAGGCTGAAGAGTTGTGACTGAATGAATCAACGTTTACTTATCGTTCTTTCTAAAGTTGTGTCTGCGTGATCTGTTGCTTCAAAGTTCAGTTATTTATTCGAAAAATATTTACCTAAAACAAAAGTCTGCTGCGTGTTTGTATAGATGACATAAATTACCATCCACTGGTGGTGTGGCACAGAATTTGATGTCTACACACAAGTTATACTTTCCAGACTTACACAATTTACACATTCTACATGGTACTCCTGGTTCTATGGCAACTCTGTCACCTTAAAAGTATCAAAAATTTCTGAAACTAGCTATACACATTCTATACGGTACCCCTGGTTCTATAGCAACTCTGTCACCTAAAAAGCGGTCCATATAATTACCCCAAAACACCCAAAACTACCCCAAAATACCCAAAACTACCCCAAAACTGCCATAAAACACAATTAAATAACTAAACTTAATAAGATTTAAATAAATTTTAATTTATAAATCAGTTTTTATTCAAAGAAATTGAAGAAATAACTGTAGGATATATGCTCGGTGATATGTCTTGTATACAACGAAGTGATGTTTAACCCCATTGCTTTCGAACATGTTCGTTATTAAGTCTCCCAAACGAGGTTGGGAGACTTATTGTTTTTGTTGCGTTTCTTATTAAGTCTCCCAAACGAAGTTGGGAGACTTATTGTTTTTGTTGCGTTTCTTATTTTTATTAAGTCTCCCAAACGAAGTTGGGAGACTTATTGTTTTTGTTGCGTTTCTTAATATTATTATTCCGCTTTCTTTCTTTATTCTCGTCCGGATGAACTTGTCCGAACGAGATCTCAGAGACCATTTTACCTACAGCTTTCAAACTTTGCAGGATGTTAGCCCCATATATCTAGTTGTGCCTAAAACCAAAACTTTTACAAAGGGGGTTTATTAAGGGTGCATTTGGGGGGCTCAAAAAGGGGTGGGGTCTGCAATGTTAACCCTATGGGAAAATGAAATTTTGGATTTATTCAACNATTTTAATAAATACATAAAATATTAATATAAAATCATATAGCTTTATACAAGTAAAACAGATGTGTAAAATGTTAAAAAACATAATAGTAATTTTTGGTTTAACAATAACAATATTAGTAATTAGAAACTTGTTTAAAATTGATCCATTTAAATCTTACTAAATAAATTGATTGCTTTTAAAATTTTTACAAAGGGGGGGGGGTTATTAAGGGTGCATTTGCGGGCTCAAAAAGGGGTGGGGTCTGCAATGTTAACCCTATGGGAAAATGAAATTTTGGATATTTTTCATGCTATTTCTCACTGCATCTCAAAAATTTTATTACTAGCTTCATGAAACTCCTTAGGAAAGGTGTTTTTAATGTAAGAAAGGGTTCTACAGCATTGGAACTTTCAAAATCATTTTGGTTGTCATGGAAACCAAACAAAAAAATAGAAATTTTGAGAAAATATTAGTCTATGCTAATGATTATATTTTGATTACAGCAATACATATCACATATGTTATAAGGGGAACCCCTGCCCAAATTTTCTTTGGAAAGAGGTCTGAAATTGGGTTTAATTGACAAAAGAGCATTTGATTGCCATGGAAACAAAACCAGAAACTCATTTTTTTGAAAAATCATGTTTTTTTATAAAAAGATGGAATTTTGAGAAATATGTATTATAGCATATAAGGGCAAATCCTGCCCAATTTTTTTGGGAAGTGGTCTGAAATTGCCATGGAAACAAAACCAGAAAAATATTTTTTTTGTAATAAAATTGAGTTTTCTGATAAAATATAGGAATTTTGAGAAATATGTATTACATAGGTTATAAGGGGAACCCCTGCCCATTTTTTTTTCTTGAGGGAGTCTCGTAATGCCTTGAAATCTGATATGGGAGTTCGTTTGGGAGACTTTTGTGTTTCGCTTGCGAACACAGTTATCTTTCTTTATTCTCGTCCGGATGAAGTTGTCCGAAGCGGATCTCAGAGACCATCAGACCTAGAACTTTGAAACTTTGTGGGAAGTTAGCCCCATATATCTAGTTGTGCAAGAGAGAAAAATTTTTCAAAAGTGGGTTCATTAAGGGTACATTTAGGGGTTCAAAAAGGGGTGGGGTCGCCAATGTTAACCTTATGGAAAAAGGAAATATTGGATATTTTTCACCATATTTCTCACTGTATCTCAAAAACTTTTAATGCTAGCTCCATGAAACTTCATAGGAAAGATGTTTGTAATGTAAGGAAGGGTTATACAGCATTGGAAATTTCAAAATAACTTTGGTTGTCATGGAAACAAAACAAAAAAATCGAAATTTTTTTAGAAAATAGTAGTTTATGCTAATGATTATATTTTGATTACAGCAATACATATCACATATGTTATAAGGGGAACCCCTGTCCAATTTTGTTTTTGAAAGAGGTCTGAAATTGGGTTTAATGGACAAAAGAGAACTTGTTTGTCATGGAAACAAAACCATAAATGTATTTTTTTGTAGAAAAATTGGGTTTTCTGCTTAAAAAATGGAATTTTGAGAAATATGTATTACATAGGTTATAAGGTTATAACTTGTTATTATTCCGCTTTCTTTCTTTATTCTCGTCCAGATGAACTTGTCCGAACCAGATCTCAGTGACTATGACATAGACATTTAAAACTTTGTACGATGTTGGCCCCATATATCTAGTTGTACCTAAAACAAAACTTTTTGCAAAGGGGGTTTATTAAGGGTATATTTGGGGTGGGGTCTGCAATGTTAAACCTATGGGGAAATGAAATTTTGGATATGTCACTGCTTAAAAGGGAAACCCCTGCCCAATTCTTTTGTTGTTGAAAAGGTCTGAAATAGGTTGCAAAGGGGGTTTATTAAGGGTATATTTGGGGTGGGGTCTGCAATGTTAACCCTATCGGGAAATGAAATTTTGGATATTTTTCACCTTATTTGTCACTGCTTAAAAGGGAAACCCCTGCCCAATTCTTTTGTTGTTGAAAAGGTCTGAAATAGGTTGTAATGGACAAAAGAGCACTTGTTTGCCATGGAAACAATAATAGAAACATATTGTTTTGAAAAATGAGGTTTTCTGATAAAAAAACAAGGAATTTTAAGAAATATGTATTACATAGCTTGTAATGGGAACCCCTGTCCGAATTTTCTTTGGAAAGAGGTCTGAAATAGGATGTAATGGACAAAAGAACATTTGGTTGCCATGGACACAAAACCAGAAACTTATTATTTTGAAAAATCAGATTTTATGATAAAAAAGAAGGAATTTTGAGAAATATGTATTACATGGCTTATCCTGCCCAATTTTTTTTTTTTTTTTTGAAAGGGTCTGAAATTTAATGTAATGAGCTAAAGATCACTTGTTTGTCATGGAAACAAAACCACAAACGTATTTTTTGTAGAAAAATTGAGTTTTCTGATTAAAAAGGGAATTTTGAGAAATATGTATTACATAGGTCATAAGGGGAACCCCTGCCCAAATTTTATTCTTGAGGGAGTCTCATAATGCTTTGAAATCCGATATGATCCGATATGGGAGTTCGTTTGGGAGACTTTTGTGTTTCGCTTGCGAACACAGTTATCACTTGTTATTATTATTTCAAAATGATGTAAATTATAATCCTTGTCTGTGGAAATAATATTTTTAGCATTTTACATCTATTTCAAAATAAGTAAGTTCAAGTGTATTGGTTTGATGTATCCTCAGCACAAATACACAATAACCGAAGAAAAATACTCCAGACTGCGGCAACAACGTAAATTATTAGTTCTGTGTAGAGTAAATATTAAAACTTGAAAACTGGTAGTGTGAGTGTTATTTGCTATCTGAAAATATGAAATAACGGACTTTGATATTTCTTACATAGAACTTATCAGATGTCCATTTCAATACACACGACATGTTTAATTTCCCTCAAAAATTAAAACGGGTTTACAAAAAACAATTCATGACCAAAAACAACAGAAAGGTAAAAAGTTGATATTCTTTGTTTCAAAAAGGAATATTTTATATTGTTTTGTTTGTTTTGGGGTAGCTTTTTGGTATTTTGGGGTGTTTTGGGGTAAATCTATGGACCCCCTAAAAAGTATCAAAGTTTACAGAAAGTAGCTATACACATTCTACATGGTACCCCTGGTTCTATAGCAACTCTGTCACCTTAAAAGTATCAAAGTTTACTGAAACTAGCTATACACATTATACACGGTACTCCTGGTTCTATGACAACTCTGTCACCTTAAAAGTAACAAAGTTTACTGAAAATAGCTGTTATCTCATGTTATCGATCTGCTTTTTACAAGACATAAGAAATGTTTATCAAGTAATGAATAGTTTTTATTCATTTTATTTTAATGAAAATCGACATCATTTGAAAATTTACAATATCTGAATTTATGAAAATTTTTGTTTAAAACTAAGAAGTATCTCCCTCCCGCATAAGTCTGTCATTTGCTGACTTTGGCTTTTCTATTTAGATCCCATTGGTAATATGTTCTCTATCAGGTTCTACACATATTTCGGTTTATGGATTTTCAAATGTTTTGATCTTATCTGCACTGAAGAGACATAAGTTGTCGAAATGCGCATATGCAGAAAATAAATTCACAGTAACTTCGGTATTTTGTAATTTTATATAATGACATTCATATTGTGACTGTTCTTCAAATCCAAGGACTTGTATAATCTATATTTTTATCATATGTTTTTATAGTTTTATTATGTTCAAGAAGTACGTGATGAACATTTTGTTTATTCTATAAACCTGTAAAATATAAAGTGTTATCCTAAGAATGTCTGATAGAATTCGTATAAGCTTTGTGTTACGATGAATTTCAGTAAATAATATACTTTAGGACAATTGACTCATAACATCTCTCATTCCACACTTTGATTCATTTCATGCCCATTAGCCAAAAGTATCACAAGGTTGGGGTTATTTAAATGTTGAATTTTTTTTTGCACTGACGATATGTGCGCTCCGTTCAGAATATTATAAAAAATAAAATTTGGCTTCTTTATTTTTTGGGGGAGTGATAAAGTTAGTACTAAAGATGATGTTGTTTATCTTAGCACTATTCTGAAATTGTGACTGTGTACGCATTACTTATGTACGTTGCCATTTTGTGTAAACTGAAGAGATGTTCAGGGAAAAAATAGTTAATTATTTAGATTGATATGTATACTTCAAACATTAAAACATATAAGGTATTATGCATTTCTTATTTGGCTTTCTTATTGCAACAACTTTCTTTTCTTACTTATTTAAATTTATGATATGTTTTCATACTATTATTATAACATGTTATAATATTTTTTATTTTAAAGCCATTTCTCCAATCATGACACTTATCTTGTCTCGCTTGACCTGTTTGAAAATTTTACGATTCCTCACATATGAAATTTGGTGATCACATAATTTCGTTGGACATTAAAAAGGTCACACTTATTATCAAATAGCAAAATGCCTAAAATAAATATAAGACAAAAAAGTTCAGATGTGGGTAATAACAAAATTACCCAACAAAGTTGTCAAGAGCCGAAGTCCAAGAGACAAAGGGACAAATCAGGTGGAAACCACAGGAAAAATTATCAAACCGCACTAGTCCTGACTTGGTACAGGATTTCAAAAGAAATAATGGGTTAAATCTAGATTACACCACAAGATCCCGTTCATTACCATATTTTATCCACTAGGGATAGTTAAATTTTAAAATTTTTATTGCGAGGCTTGCCGAGCATTTTAAAATTTTTAAATTTAACTATCGAGAGTGGTGTAATCTTTTTCTCTAATGATCAATGATAAACACCGAGAATTGTATTCCGAATAGATTTGGCGGGAAATAGCACGGGGCTTTATTCAACATACGTTGAATAAAGAATATTTATCTAAGGGGTCAAAACCGGTTTAAACTTGCCATATCATTAGATTTTATATTTCACTATTTCTGTTACCAAATCAAGTGAGAATCTTGTATGCTGATATGTAATCGGAACATCTAAGCCGGTGTGCTTCATAAAACACCAATTTTGTATTTTCATATTTATTAGAAATAAAACAGATAACAATAAACATATCAAAAGTTTTTTTTTCCTGTTAATACACTGAACTTAGGTATCGTCAAATTTGCATTCATCTCACACATATAATACCCAATAAAACGCAATTATTGTTTTGAATAGGAAGAAATTATTGTATTATTTCTATAAAATCAAAATTTTTGTGGTCCGAATGTTTCCCCAGAGATAACTATTTCTTTTATTATGTCATTGTTGGAAGATATTATTAGCAGCTAATTTTCATTATTTCCAGTAACAGTACAACACAGACACACATCGTAGAATGGATTCAATTTAGGAGAATAATTTGATCATTTTATCTGCCCGTTGAATGGCCATAATTCTTCAGATTTCTCTTACGCAACAGACATAAAATGGCGCTTTTTATTGCTTTAACCTTTTCATAATCTGAATCCCTTGCAACACGAACAACTGATTTATTGAGGTAGAATGTTGTAAATGTTGAGAAATGGTTGCATCCGTGACAAATAAAATTGAATCCTTTGGCTTAATAATTATAACCCTGAATATTTCAATAAGAGCGAAGACAAAAATGGAAAATTCTCAGACTTTTATTGTGTTTGCTGTTTCATACTCTGTTAAGCTGAACTTTAAAAAGAAATTATTTCAATACGTTATATTGGAAGATTAAGAATAGCAAGAAGGACGTAAAATGACAAAATCAAACTGTTTAGAGGGGAAAAACATTTATTTTATTTACTTTTTTTCAAAATACGAGCCACTTCTCCAAATTGTGCTAAAAAGATTAAGTCTTTCAGTTAGAAAATAGCTTGGAAATTAGATTTGTGGTACGCTTAGCGGGCTTTAAAACATCGTCAAGTTGTATTATGGGGATAATTACCTTCTTTTAAATGTGACACACCTGGGCCAACATTTATCACTGTCCCACTGGCCTCATGTCCAAGTACCATTGGGGCAGTTACAGTGAACCGTCCACACACTCCATACTTCCAGTATTTGATGTCAGATCCACATATTCCAACTGAACCCATTTTTAATAAGACCTCTAAAATTACAGATATTGACCCCTGATCTATTAATATATATATGGTAACAAATCTAAAATACTAAAACTATTCATTTCAAGTCACTTCATCTGCTTTGAAGCTGATTACGCAAAACTGTCACCATTTGTATTATTTTCAGACAATTTCCAGTGCCTACATTTGTGTAATCCTTTAATCATCCGTCTCTCGTGCAATATCTATTCCACATTCCGGATCTATGTAGTTCTTGCTAGAGAGATTTACGACAAAACATTATAAATACTACACAACAAAAGAAACGATACAAGAATTTTATCAAAAATGATACTTTACTTTATGGCAAAAAACTATAACTGAAATATACAATGCATTCTGTTGTTCGTTTGGGGCAACATTATGCCCAAAATTCTAGCTTGCAATTCTTAGACCATGCACAATCAAGGCCTTTTCCAGAATTTCTGTTTCCGAACGTAAATAGTGAGTATGTTCGCATCTTGCATTTACCAAATTGTCACATTTTTAAAAGCCTGGCATTAAAATATGTGTTATCACGACCTCCCATTTTCCAAATCGAATTCAATGTGACGTAAATGTAAAAACCGTTTTTGCTGTCTCGACGTCTTACAGGACCTGCTGCTACGTCATTGATCTTTTGGTGAGCATGTTTGCCTTAGATGAGTCATTAGTCTTTAGTTGTTATTCTTTTCACAAAACAATGATTTGTGAAGGCAAAAATTGACATCGACGCTTTTAACGTGCCAAGTTCTTGTTCACGTTGTTTTTGGATGGGGGCACCATAAGGAGAGACTGTTTACCCATTTTTAAGATGGGAAATTGTTTATCTAGAACAGTGACCCAAAATATTGACATCAAACAATCGTATTTCAATCGTATTCGTTTCGGGATAACTAAATACCGAAGTCACTGTGAATTTATTTACTTTATATGCGCATTTCGACAACTTATGTCTCTTCAGTGAAGATAAAATCTAAACGTTTGGAAGACCATTAATTCAAAGATGTTCAAAAACAGATAAAGAACAAATCAGCTAAGGACAGAGCTTTGCATGAGGGGGATACTCCTTAGTTTCAACAAAATTTACAAAAATCTAGATGTTGCAAGGTTCCAAATAAAATCGGCTTTCGGGTCAGCACCGAAGTACTGAATTGGTTGGAAAAGTCAATAAGCGAATGATTTTGATGAGGAATACATTAAAAACATCAAAATAATAGCTAAATATAAAATTATATTCAAAATAAACTGTTAATAGTTTCTTTTGTTGACTAATATAGTTTGAATATGCATTGAGTACGTACAAAAGTTGAGACGCATCGAGAAAGTTACCTTTTTTATCTGGAATTTAAACTTGCAGTAACTTCGGTATTTTGTTATTTATTAACTTTCGGACTGATGCCTATGCCCAGTTGTCAGTACTTCGGTGCTTACCAAAAATCTATTTTATTTGTTCGCAATATCTAAATTTTAGAACATTTTGTTTAGACCTAAAGCATTGTTCTGTCCATGGCTTTGATACAATCCTATTCGTAATTTGTTGTCTATCAGCTTTTATAATTGGACTTAAAATGTTATGATTTCATTTACACTGAAGAAAAATCTGTGAAAATAAGGGATTTTGGTATTTTGATCTAAATTTTCTTCCATGCCAATGGTAATCCAGGAGAACTGAGAGCATGATTTTCTGTTATATTGTAGAATTATACAGACTTTCTCATTATACATTTGTACATAATTATTTCCGTGACCGCCATATTAATCAAGGCTTCAAAAAATTCCGTCTGATACGATCATTAAAAAAGTTCTATAATAGATATCAGTCCCTTGTGGCAAAATTTGAAGTTTCGGTTCGAACTTTTGATTCAAGATTCTTTTTTACTTATTACTTGGATGTTCATTTCTTTAACTGTCTACGACCTTTCAACGGCAATTGCTGTCGAGTTGCTACCGGACACTACCGCAATGGAAGGGAATGTTTAACCCATCATTTCTATTTAATGTTCCAAGTAAGAACCATTGCGGTCGACAATTATGCCGGTGGTTTCCACCTGATTTGTCTTTTTGTCTCATGCACTTCGGCTCTTGACAACTCTGTTCGGTAATTTTGTTATTACCCTCATGTAACAAATAGTTATCGTAATACTTATTCTGTTCATTCGCGCACTTTTTTTTATGATTCCGTGATAAATTCATTCACTTGTTTTTCTCTCTGTTTGACTTTAATATAAAATGAAACAACTACATTACACTGTGTTACTCTACATACCATTGAATCCTGGTGATGGGATTTTTATGTTTTCCTGAAAGTATAATGATACGGTGAAAGGATTTTCTACGGGATAACAATACGGTGAACGGGTTAAAAAGAGAGAAACGATTTTAAATTGTCGTTATAATTGAAATTAGTAATAGTTAATCTCGGTATATATGAGAATCATTAATGTTAAATGATTTTTTTATTCAAAATGACATGAGTGTTGATTTATCAATTGGTGTGTGATGATACTTAAATGAATGTATCAAATTATCATCGACTTTAGTAACAATTTAAGCTTCTTTTTTTCGAATAGTAAATTCTAACGGCCAAAATAATAGTTATTTTTACTATTGTGTAGGACAATTTCATTTACACGGAGAAAGGATCGGTCAATGAAGAAGAAACCGAGAAAATTTTGTTATAAACGCTATTGTGCAGCATCGCAGCGACAGAATCATAATGGTGACAGTATTGTTAAAAACAATCACAACACGAGTGATTGCCGAGTCCACATATCGATAATTCGTATATTGTGTTTTATCACCAACACTTGGCACTATTTTGCTTAGAGATGATTTTTATATAAGCATCTTTTAAATGGTTAGACATCTCATTTTAAAACATATTTCAGTCCAAATCTTTTGAACAAACGTCTTACAGATTTGGGGTAATACCTGTTTATGTACACTCACGTTTTCCATAAACCGTAGAAAAGACTGAAATGTTATCAGCACATGTGGAAATATGGAAACAAACTTAATAATATACAAAGCTTATAAATCAAAAGTTACCATTCGCAAATCCATAGGCCCATGAAGAACCGCTGCCGTATTCTTTTCAGCCATATTTTCTACCTATCTTTGTCCTACATGTTGACATATAAATGTCCTACATATATTTAGACTTACGATAAGCAATATTATAATTTACCTTATACACACTTGTTATTCGACTAAATTTTGAGGGATTTGTCAGGTGATTTTGTTTGAAATCAGGTATCCCCGGTGAATCTTCAGTTGATTTGAGTTAGCTACGGGTAGGTTGAGATTAAAATACATCATTTGTACCGAAACTTCACCGTAAAGTCTAAACTTCAATAAAAAGGATAAAATGAAACATTAGTACATTTACAGAGAACGATCTACCAAGGAACTGCACAAGAAATGAAAACAAATTAAAAATAAAAGAGAAACGTAAACAACGATAGAAACTCGGGACAGCCAGGTTTGGCACCAGCAGTAGCAAAACCCGTAGGATTAATGCGTCTGTCAACCAGAGTGATTATCATTGCAAATGCGGTTCATGTCAGTATACTGACAGAAAAGCAAAGGAGGTAGTATATCATGTAACAGTTTTGGGAAAAATATGGTAAAATTTAACAGAAACGGGAAAATCTATCATCTTTTAAAGTGGGAGCCTTAAAACTAAGCGTTTAACAAACAAACAAATTAATTATTGGGATGTTGGCGAAATGATTTTTGATGTCTTATAAAAGTTAAATTTGATAAAATATGCCACTTATATTTGATAACTATACAGATTATTGAACCTTTTCAGCCAGGTCGTGTTCTGTTAAGGGGAAATATTTTGCGTAGAAATAATCGAAAAGATATTTTTTTCGCCATTAATTCAAAAATATTATCTGACAGTTTTTAGATCCCGTTCCTCATTAACTTATTTAGTTGGAAAAAAAAAGAAACCGTTCTAGGGCCGAACCGGACATAAAAGATTTGAAGTCATTTCATTGCTTTGCTGCAACTCTGTAGAGAGTAAGCCTTTATAGAAAAAGTAAGGGTTCATATAATAAGTCAGGAACTATGTTTCAATAATGTAAACTATTCACTGAACAATCATCAAGAATCAAGTGCTTTGGCAAATGAACTGATCCTATTATTCAATTATTTTGATCACGATTTAATATTTTGATATATGATCACGTATTCATCAACATTTAATTATTGCTCAGTTTGAATATGTAAATATTTGAAATTCATGTTTCAATTTTGGCAACATTGGCGATAACTATTATTGAAGGTTCATGGACTTGGGCGTCTACTTGTATTGGTTTTTATTTGTATGTTTATTATACTGGGGAAACAGGACAGAGCAAGGGAAGGTACCAATAAATCGATTTAACCTTTACGCTGGGTTTTGCTGGTGCCGGTACCAAGTCGAGCTGTTTTATCGTTGTTTGCGTTTGTCTTTTGTTTTTTCCTTGAGCAGTTCCTTGGTGGATTGTGACACGAAACAGTTATTTTTTAGCTATTGAAGGTGTTTCTTGTTATCATTTCAATTTAATTTTACAGGTGAATGTACCTTTACCTATGTTCTATGACGTATGGTTCTTTATATTTTGGTGTCTTCCACCTATTCCCACTTTTTAAAATTCACTATTCCTTCTATTCCCACATAGCAATTACTTTGATGTTTAATTTGTTTTTATAGTAATTAATGGTTATTAAATGTCACCTGTAATTAACCTTTGTGTTTAAATGTCACCTGTAATTAACCTTTGTGTACCTGTTTCTTGATTTATTTTCCATTTTTTCTTTAAGGAAATGCAGAAAAAAAAATAAAATAAAGAAATAAGAAAAACATAAATAAAAGACAAGAGAATGAGAAAGTTAAGTTACATTTTTAGGCTACAGATCGAGAAAATATTTCGTTAATTAATGATAAACTTGTACAAACAAGAATAGAATTCCTGGGTCCCCCGCCGCTTGTGCAATATACTAGTATACTGTATATGAAATTGAAATATTTTCAAACATTCAGGGCAGTTCCAAAATTAAATATGTGGGGATACAAAAAGGATCGACCACGGCAGATGTTCCAATTTGACCAAGGTATTAGTGGAATTAACATTTGGTATAATTTTCATGAAAATCTGTCTAAATTTGTAGCCATGAGAGCGCTTACAAGGTAAATTTTTGGATAAAACAAAGTCATTTTTTTCGACAAAGTCCCATAACTCCGTCAAAAAATATCGTCCAAGGCTGATTTTCGAACTCAACCAAGGTATTAATGATATAAACTTTCATGAAAATCCGATAAAATTTGTAGCCATGAGAGCGCTTACAAGGTCGAATTTTGGCTATAACAGTGTCGTTATTTTCGTCAAAGTCCCATAACTCTGTCAAAAAGCATCGACTAAGGCTGATTTTCAAACTTGACAAGGTATTAGTGATATAAACATTTGGTATAAATTTCATGAAAATCCGTTATAATTTGTATGCATGAGAGCGCTTACAAGAAAGTGTGATGGATGGACGGACAGACGGACGGACAGATGGACGCCCCGCATTTCTATGTCCCTGCTCTGCATTGCGGCGGGGGACAAAAATGAATGGATAATCAATATTCTTCTTATGTTACTATTACTATATTGTATATGATTTTGAGTAAAAAGAAAGTTTGAATGATAATTTTATTTGTTATTTATATATATTTTACACGAATGTTCACTCACTTTTATTTGAGCATTTTTCCATTATCAAAGAGTTGTCGCTAATTTCCTGCTGAAAAGTTTTCGTTCAGCATATTATTTATGTGAATGCATAAAATTTTCTCCAAAACTAATTATTATATACACTGTCATAACAACATATTCAGCCACTGAACTTGTCACTTTGATGCAGTTTTGATGGATTTTGTAAAAATTGGGTATATACCTATCTAGCCAAATGATGCTAAATGCCAAGGTCAAGTAATATACACTCACATGGCAAAATGTAGAAAAATGAAAATATACAGCCATGTTCAACTGCTAATATCACCAAAAACATACAAGTGTAGTATATATTAATTTTATTCCACGGAAATATGGGTTCCATGCAGAGACAAGATTAAGCGAATTTTTACAACATATTAGCATATTTTGAAAATGGCCTAGCTTAGGAACTGAATTCACGGTTTAATGGCCAAACTTCTATAAAACAACAGCAGTAGAATACCGAAGGAACAAAGCAAAAGATTACATAAATCAAGGTAAAGAGACAAGGCAAAAGCAAGAACATCAGAAGACAGATACCAAAGACACCACATGCCCACAAAACACACGAACATTACATATACAACACAAAAAACTAAAGCACTAACAATGTGAAATCTCAAAAAACAGAGTGACATCAGGTGCTCCGGAAGGGTAAGCATTCCTGCTCTGTATACAGCACCCGTCACACTGTCAGTGGGTCAATTCAGGGTAAAGTCAAAACCGGTAATGTCAAATCCGGGAAGACGTGAATCTAGCTGTAAATGTCAGTTTTCATTTGTGACACTGACATTTCATATCTATCTATGATGTCGTGGTGACGGCCATAGAATTTCTGAAGAGACGAAAGTAACAACGGCTGAACATATCCCTGACTCAGCAGTTTTTGTGACAGTGCTTTTGCTCTTTCCAAAAAGTCACTGTATGTACTACACGCTCAACAGTAATGAATTAATTGTGAAATATATACTCCATATGCTGGGGATGTAGGTATTTTGCTGCACACAAAGGGAAAGTTCACAATTGGGAAGTCAAAATCTTCACATTTGTTATACAATTATATTTACATGTAATTAAAACGGGCATATACAGACGGAAAAGGCAAACAAATGAAATATTGTTATAACTCAAAAAAACCAAGCTGCTCAAAAATATGTCAACAACATAATATGTAGTTTCAAAGGTAGATCCATGCTTCAAATGGAGTAACGGTCTTACTATGAATATATAAAATGCATTGATTTATTGTCTTATAACTACTGATGTCTTCCAAATGGACATACTTAATTGACAGTAACTATGTGTTTTCGTATACCATTGCTTTACTTGAGACTATTTTTTGAAATGTTATAAATGTTACCTTTTCTTTGCATAAAAAAATCCAGTGAAAATTAAAAATCTACATGCACAAATAATTCATTTTCATGTTCCCATCCAACATTTAATTAAAGGGTAATTAAAGATTGTTTGTACAGTGTAATCCTTT
>MJUU01036281.1:0-13050 GCA_002080025.1 Modiolus philippinarum | reverse complement strand
CAGGGGCGACATCAGCTATTGCTTGCAATTGCAAATCTAGTTGTAATTTGTTATGTACTTAGTATTGCATAAGTATGAGTAGTGTATGGGTGTGTTCAAATTTAGTCATCTAAACTATACAACCCTGTATGATCAAATTCATTTGATTTTAAAAAGAAAAATCAAATTTTAAATTGATAATTACCATAGGCTGAAAATGTTCTTATAAGTAATTAAATTATTTCTGTCTCATGATTTTTTTTTTCAGTCCACACCAACAGTCTTTTCTGAGATTATATACTCTGTTTATTTATGGATTTATTTACTTGTATGTTTTTAGAACTCACATAATCATAACCACCTTTATCATTTTTTATCTTTTTTCAATGGTCAATAGAAGTATTCAAAAAACAATTTTCTTTAAATAATAGTTTTATTTATTCAGATTTTTCATATTTACATCTGATATTGGTGCCAATCGATATTTGATTGTTTACAACTATTTCATACTGTTAATATGTGTCCTTATGTTTATATTCTACACTTAAATAATGTGTTTTTGCCAACAAAGCATTATAAAAAGCATTTGAACTGGCAAAAGTGCTCTCACAATCGCTTTCATCCGCTGTACCACAAAAGCACCTAGTATCTCAAGCTTGTGGACAATTACAACATACAGACAAACACAGGGCGGGTACATGTCAAGTCGATTGGAAACAAACTTGGCAATATAGAATAGGTAGATGTTGGCACAATAACGGGTCGTCAGAAAAGCATTTAGAAATATAAAAATAATAAAATTCCAAAATTTGATAGTATATTCATATGAGAAATTTTCTCAAGAACAAGTACGCCATATAATTGGAATACATAGTGAGTATACATCTCCCGCACCGGGAATCTTATTTCGGACTCCTCAGTACAGGATAGAAAAAACTACAGTTTGAATCAACAATGAAAGGATATGGAGTAAATGTACATGAATTAAGTCTCTACAAATACTTAGTTTAACCAAGCATAGAAACAACGCTTTTATTGTTATTTTTCATCTTGACGTAACCATAATACATTTAACAATGAGCTTTGCTCATACCTCATAGTAAGTTCAAAACGGCACTTAGCGCCAGGAAGAGTGGAATTCTTTCTAGATATAAGCGGAATTCTTTACTAGATGTCGAACAACGATTCATCCATGTTTTTTTCTGTCTGTATGTATTTATATAAATTGAAGAACTTTTTTCAGCAGAAGTTAATTACACATGTCTGAGTAAATATGTCTAGTATTCTCTTCAAATGGCTTTAAATTATAGTTTTTCCTTGATTGCCTCACTTACCGGGTGACGGGTGCTGTTAACAGAGCAGGACATGCATACCTTTCCGGATCATATGATGTAACTCTCGGTTTTATGGGGTTCACACCGTTAATGGTGTAGTTTTTGTGTTGTCTTGTCAGATTTTAGTTTTGACTACGTTATTTATGTTTGTGGTACCGATCAGTCCTTGTCCAAGCTTTTCAAAATCTATCTTTAGTTCTGTTTTAGGGTTAGAGAAGTAGCACGCATCATGGATTTCTACCTAACAGATCTTTCAAAACTCACAGTGTGACGGATGCTGTTAACAAAGCAGGACATGTTTACCCTTCCGAAGAACAGTTTGATTCACTGAGTGCCTTGTTTTTTTTCGTTATTAATTCCTTTTTATACAAGTTTCAATCAGGTTTTCTAACCTTACTAATAAATCGAATTGATGTATGAAATACTGCTAGCTCTTGAAAAACATGAACTAATTTGTCTTAGTTTCTGAAATGGCAGTAAGGCATTTGTTAGGGTTTGGTTAAGGGTTGTCATTCAAACCATAGATATAGTATCAAGGGATCCTCTGTTTCTATGGTTAGAAGTCATTTATTGATAGAGAACAGCGGCTATTAATAAAAGGCGCCACGTAGAAAAAGGTAATTTTCATTAAATATTAAAAAAATGAATTTCTGATATTCGAAAACAGCAAGCAAAAGTGACAAAAAGGTTATTTTTAATATTAGAAATTGATTTATTTTAATATAAGAAAATCATGTTTTTAAAAAATATATCAGAAATTGAATTTTTAAAATAAAAAAAATATAGTTCTAATAGTACATTACAAATCATTTTATTATTAGATTTTGTTATATTTTTTCAATATTACAAATTCATTTCCTAATATTTAAAATTTGATTTGTAATACTAATTTTAGAAATTCAATTTGAAATATTTGAAAAGTAAAGGTATTTTGTTATATTATAAATTTATTTTCTGATATTTAAAAATCTCTTTTTAATATTAAAATATTATTTTCTAATATTAAAATTGATTTTTAAACATAAGTAATGCATACGAAGCGAAAAACGCTCAGCTCGATAAAACCAGCCATATTTCATTCAAAGTGCATGTTGTCAAGTATGTTTTTTTCGATATTATGTATTCTAAATGATTTCTATGTGGGGGTAATGCTCTTTTGTAAAAAGGTTATCTAAGTCTGTGACGACAGGTGCTATATAGCTATTTGAAACAGATATTGTTTTCAAATCACCAAATCTTAGTACTATTTTGGGTAGTTCTTGTTAAGTTATTTTTATTCACTTATTTGTTATCCTATCAAATCTCTACGTTAAGGAAACAACATCTATGTCTGCTAATTTCGGTAATTTTGTCATGACCTCCATCTCTTACTGTTTACCTTTGTATATCTTTTTACAACAACTGGTCTTCTAAGGACTGTGGTAAAGCAGACTTCCGAACCAGAACATGTTACGTTGGCAACATTACATCTGTAATTTGTTACACCATGTGTACATGTGTAGCAGGTTAGGGATACGGTGTCTACAAATTAAATATATTTGTACAAAAACAAATTGCCTACAAAATGACAAAGTTACTAGCTAAAGGAGCCTTGGGTAAATAGTGTCACTTTTTTATAAACTTGTCCACTGAAATTTTTGTCTTTTGTGTTTCATGATGTTAGCAAATATATGACAAACGTCATGATTTCAATTTTCCAATTGTGAATTTCTCATTCCTTGTGGTAACAAGTATGTTTGTCCTGCTTACGAGGCATAGTTTTCATTCGATATGATATGCTATACCATACCATTCAAACTATTCATTCGGGAAGAACGCTCCACATGTAAAATGGTCACCATTAACGTTGGTCAATAAAATATTATTGTCTCTTAACTTGCGACTAATTTATGATTATTTTTTTATTAATAGTTTAACCCTCTCGTCTGAACTGTCGGACTATACTTTTTCCTTATTGCTACCACGGAATGCTTATATCTAGCAGGAGACAATTACTACTACGACACACCTGTTCTGATCATTGAATTTGTATGAATATATTCACGTTGATGTTACAATAGACTTTGGGAATAGGGTGTCTGGATGCACTTAATTATACCATTATGGCTAGTTTACAGCCATTGGAACAAGCCAAAATCTCTACATGTGGATTTTTTTTTAGCAATAATGTACTTTTCTATGGGAGTCTTATTCCTAAATAAATTCATAAAACAATATTATTTTTCATTAAATCTACTTCTTTATTTCATTTTTTCTCCAAATATAACTTTATTTCACCCTTTCCTTCTTTCTGAAAATATTGATATTATGTCTTCACTCAGTTTTTTTTCAAACATTTGCATTGGGTCGCACCAAATGATATTTTTTACCAAATGATATGCATCTATTCCTTTAAAAATGAAAATGAAATTACTAAAATAATATCATTCCTCAAAGATTTTCCAATTTTAATACATCAGTTGTTTTACTTGCAATTTTGAATGGGATTTTTAAAGTGTTTAGAGGTTAATCAATTTATCAAAACAACGGCAGTACAATGCTGAAGGAACAAGGCACAATATTACATACATAGAGCAAAACGAGAAGACACTAGAGACAATACACACCTAAAAACGCACGAACACCAAAATAATGTTTTCTTCTTAATTTCAGTTTAGAAATAACCCAGTTGATATTTTCATCTTACACGAACAAAAATTAATCATCCCATATTTGTGTTGTAATGTAGCCTATATTCATATGACACATCAGGATTTAGTGTTTACTTGTATGTAATTTACATCTACCTTAATTTATAATTTAACAGTATCGATATGAGGAAACACCTAGACCTAGTTTTATTGCGTTTATTGTTGGAACGATTTCGCACCGTATTAAATTGAAATAGGATGATTTATGTCTGAAAAACACAGAATCTTGAGAGCCGTATTTGTTACCTTCGAAATTTACTAAAACTTGAATATACGTCGTTGTATTCTGAGACATCAGAGTTTGTAGACAGATAACTGTAAAGTAGATAAAAATTAACTAAATTGTCCCAATATATTTAGGTTATGTGTTTTACGTTTCTAGTCCGGATACTCATTTTTTTGAAAAGTGTGTGGTTTTAAACTGCTAAATACCACGTTCATGCATTTCTTGATGGATATAACGCACATAATTGAATGCAAAATCCAGCAAACTGCTAATATTACAGTTGAATTCTACAGATGAACATTTCGACAATTTCCGTCTTTTTAGTGTAGATAAATATCAAGCATTGATATATAGTAGTCAAAACATATGAGGGAGAACAAATTACATAAAAAGCCAAAATCAGCAAACAACAGAAGACATCCCTTTTTTTGTTCAGGCAACTTGGCAGGTGATACTCTCTAAGATTAAATCTCGATTAAACATTATTATACTATCCAGGAAATTAGAGAGGTAATTTCCATAATTGTCTAAGAAGGAAATTCTGAAAACAAATGAGTGTAGTTTTGGTGGAAGTATCGAATTCTTTCAACTTGCTAATAACATTAAAAGTGAAAAGCGATAATTGGTGGAATGAAAGAAAGAGAAACACGATTATATATGCAGTAAATCATTGGAAATTCTGGTTTATTATTATTGTGAAAAAACATCAAGATCTAATATTCATGAAAACGTATCGTAAGTGTAAACGAATCGGTGGTAATTGCCCCCCCCCCCAAAAAAAAACAAAACAAAACAAAACAAAAAAAACAAAAAAACAAGCGCTCCCTTTCTGTCAGATTTCAGAATAAAGATGTTTATCTGAAATCATTTTGAAGATGAAAGTTGTCAATACAGAAATACATAAATGCAGATTTTTATTACATTTCCAAAATCATGTAATTACTCTTTGAAAATCATAAAAAAAATCTGAACAGGATGTACAAAAACAAAAATTTCGGAAACGTAGCTTTTGTTATGTTTTACCGGTATATATAGGCATTATTTTTTAAAGGTCTGATAGCACCCCTAAAACTCATTTGTCTCAACAGTTTTCTTTCTTTACCAATCAAGGTCCTTTAAGTTTGATAATAAGGTTTTCCCGTCAGGAAAACTTCATATTGCTGTCGAAATTGAGATTATCCCGGGTATGAATATCGTGTTCAAATAACTAAATGCCGAAGTAACTGTAAATTTTGATTCTGCATATGCGCATTTCGACAACTTATGTCTCCTCAGTGCAGATAAAATATAAACGTTTGGAAGACCATAAAGTCAAAAATGTTTTAAAAAAAACTGATAGAGAACAAATTACCAAATATGATTTAAATAGAAAGCCAAAATCAGCTAAGGACAGAGCTTTGCATGATCGGTGTTCAAGTTATGATCGGTGGTTATTTTCTAGACATAGTATATGAATGACCTTAGTGATCTATTACAGTGAAAATTGCATATCCGATTCCCACATAGGTGGGTGTGATTATACATTTTTTGTCTGTATGTAATATATATTATTAAACAGAATTTTTGTATATATCTAATATGCTTACCTTTAATTGTTAAAAGTAAAACAAATAAAACACCAAACTTTTTCATTTTATCATTCTTGTAACATATCCTTCATGATGTCTACGTAATACTAGTTTACATCCATGTTAAGATTTCATTTAACATTTATTTATGCATGAAACACAGAATTTTTACATTATCATCTTTAAAGGTATTCACAAAATCTAAATCCGTAAGTACTTAGTATGAGTTTTATTACTGTAATTTAAAAGTTGATATACAACGTCATTATAAAGAAATGGGATGATATTTATTTAGTTGCACCTTAACTTTTGTGGGAACCCTCATTAGTAGACAAACTTCTAGCAACCAAAGCAAAGGACGTGGATTTTTCATCACAAAACGACATGTATTCTCTAGATTTCTGACAATTCAGAATAGTATTTTCTAATGTTCTTTTTTTTTGTCTTATCATAGGTTACAAGAACCCAAAAAAACCAGAAAGCTTACATAATACACAGACCAGAAAACCCCAAACAAAACATAACAAAAACCAACACATTACCAGAAAACTACAATAAAACACCGACCAGAGACCTCAACACAACATAACAAGAACCTCAACAATGAAGACAAGAACCCAAACAATGAAGGAAAACTAGAATATAGCACCGACCAAAGAACTCAATACAACATAACAAGAACCCCAAAAATGCCAGAAACATACTGTAAAACGCCTACCTGAGAACCCAAACCTCATAACATGAACTCAAAGAATGCCAAAAACTGCAATAAAACATCGATCAGAGAACCCAAAACAACATTAAATATAAGCAACAATATAGTGAAGTTTGTAAGTTATTGGATAAAAAGCAGCCATTAACAATATTTTGATTAAATTCTACGTAAAAGGGGGCCATAACTCTACAAAAAGAGATCACTCATTCTGACAACATAATGCACTGTGTTCAACAATAAGGTGAAGCTATGTAGTAATTTGATCAAAGATGCAGGATGAGTAGTGCCTTCAAACTTAATTTTAACTCAAAGGGCAATTACTCTTTAATTGTGAGCATGACATCCTTAAATGAAAAACTTGGCATTATGTTCAACAATTCTGTTGGTTGCAACAGGGTCAAAGATGTGAAATAATCGGCACCCACAAAAAATTTGTGGCGAACTGACGGATGACAGACAGCAAAACCAAAAATAGGGTTTTCCTATAGAGGAGGACTCCGATCAACAGACTATAGATGAAGAAAGAACGTTGATATGAAGACTTAAGAGAGCATTGTATTTAACACATCTACGAAGGTAGCATGAACTATATGATTGAAACACAAAGATGGGAGGGCTTTTTAGGGATTATATCACCATATTATTGAAAATGAAAAAAAAAGGTCTGTGGTATACCAGACTGTCACTAAACGCAAGAAGATAAACAGAGAGACAGAGAAAACATTAAAAAAAGAATGAAGGACCTTGATTGGTAAAGAGAAAATCAAGAAATTTTTGTAAGTCTCAATAAAGTTTATCCTGAATATTTTCTTATACAAATTAGACATCTTTACAAGTGACAAAATTTATTTCGTACGTGATACAAACGTTAGTAAAAATACCGATTCAAAGTAGAATTTTCAAGGAAACTGAACAAATGTGGTCATTGTAGCTTCTACGACCGCTCATGCTTGTTTGAATATTACAGTAATGGGGGCAAACTGAATGCATGTGCCTTTTACGCTGACAACGAGTCATTTGTTTTGCCCCTAGGCCTGGAGAGTAGAAATAAAAATAAGAAGATGAAATTTACGAACGATTAAATTGATGACCGTAGGAACAAAACATTTGGAGTCCAGATATCTATGCATTTAAATGATGGACCAAACATAGTGGTCATAAATTTACAGAACAATTGAAATCAAAATCAAATACATAGTGGAAAAATCTGACACTGAACTTCAAAATCAGCCCCATAATCATGCTAATGTTTTCAAAGGAAAAAGTTAGCTGCAACAAAAAAATGATATGATCAAGAATATGGTCTATGCCTCTGCTGGTGGACTGTTAGTCCGCGAGTATATTCACCAACCAAGTATGCAGTACTTCGGTACTGGTCTTAAAGCTGATTTGATTTGGAAATTTGCAATATTTAGATTTTAAGAAAATATTGTTTAAAACTAAGGAGTATTTCCCTCTTATATAGCTCTGTCCTTACCTTGTTTTGATTTTTAATTTAGATCCTATCGGTAATTTGTTCTCAATCAGTTTTTACACATTTTGTCGGTTTATGGATTTCCAAATATACTGATTGATCTGCACTGGAGAGAATAAGTTGTCGAAATTGTCATATGCAGAAACTAGATTGACAGTTACTTCGTTATTTTGTTATTCATAGCTATTCGAACGAATTTCATCTTTAACAAATACTCGCTAATGAATTATATTTGAAAAAAGAGCTGTGTTCAAGACTTTGTGGATTCTTATTTAGTAAATGATATAGAAAAGAAAAGAAAGAAAAGTGGAAAAAATAAAAGGGTAAGACAAATTACTATGCAGTTGTATACGAAGGAGGTAAGAAGCCTTTTTTAAAGAGTTAAATAAATATTACAATTTTTGATACAAAATGAAGTAGAAATTAAAAACAATTAAATATACAGTACAAAGTTATTAAACTTGTATTACATTACTAGTAAATAATCAGATTAACACATATACACCTTCATTCAAACAACCCTTTGTATACACATTCAGAAATTTCAATTATTAAAAAAAAGAAAATACCATTTTCAACAGTATACTTGATTCTTCCTGAATTCCAAAAGCTTGATATTAAATTTTTTGTCGTGTGAAAAAGAAATTTCAATCTGAAATTCATAGAAGAAAAATGCATTTTTCTTACGTAATAATTGCATATCCCTTTTTTAACTCATGTGACCCATAGGGTATGGGTCAGTGTGAGTTATTCTCATCACTTGGCGCCCGTCGACCGTCCGTCTGTGTTCCGTACGTCCGTTAGTTTTAACATTTTCATAAACTAATTTGAAACTACTGAAACAAATTCAATCAAACTTTACAGAAAGGACGTTTGGAAGGTCCTATACAAAAATTGCGTTCTCATCTGCTAGAAGAATGGTCGCTAGTGCAAAATTACATTTAACATTGGACCGTCACTATGGGGAAAGCATCATTTTAATCAACTACTATGAAACCACTGAAGCAAATTCAACTTATCTTTACAGGAAAGATGTATGGTAGGTCCTTTACAAAGATTGCTCATTTCATTCCGACCCGATAAAATGAACACCAGCGCGGAACATAGTTTAACATTGAACTCTTTTCTAATGAATCCACTGAATCAAATTCAAACTTTACAGGAAGGGTGTTTGGAAGGTCTTTTACAAAGATGGATCACTTATCTCTGCGCGGAACTTGTATTTAACATTGGACCCATGGGAAACATCATTTTGATCACCTCCTCTGAAACCACTGAAGCAAACTGTCTTCTTACGCAAATTTCGGTTTATGGATTTCCAAATGCTTTCATTTGATTTGCACCGAAGAGACAAAGGTTGTCGAAATGGAAATTAAATTCACACTAACTTCGGTATTTCATAAACTCTTAGAATTAAAAAAAACACTGAAGCAAATCCAACCAAACTTTATATGTATATTGTATAATAGGTTATTCACAATAAGTGTCCATTTTCTTTTGAACCTACAAAAACACTGGTACAAGGGCAAAACTTAGTTTACCACTGGCCTCTATGGGGTGGAAAAATCTTTTTTCATTATCTGCTCTGTAACTATTGAAGCAAATGTAATTTAACTGACTGTAGTGACATTGGGAGGATCTTTCCAAAGATTGCACGTGTCATTTCAATTATACAAAAACGTGGCTACCCGCACAAAACATTGGCCCTATGGGAATAGCATATTTTGATCATCTCCTATGAACCCCCTAAGCAATTTAACCAAACTTTACAGTCAAGTTGTATGGTAGGTCCTTAATTTTTTACCGATCTGACAAAAACATGGCAGCCAGCACAGACATTGTACCCTATGGGGAATACACCATTTCTATCATCTGCTCTGAAAATATTGTAACAAATTTTACTTGACTGATGTAGGGAAGGTCCTTTAGAAATATTGCTCATTCTATTCTGATTCAACAGAAAATGAGCACGCATTATAGTAGAAAACCCACTTTTAAGCATTCTGTAAGTTGAGCAACAGGTTTAGTGTGAGTCCCCTTTTTTCCTAGCTCAAGAATTTACATATAACTACTCATACATACACAAATGTCTGTTAGCAGTTGTATTGCAGCTAATATGTTAGGATTACAATTTACTACAGTAGGAGAAATAATATAAAATATTATATAAATATTTTAAAAAATTCTGTAATTATTTATCATCCTTCCTATGGTTATATCAACCTGCAGAGTACTTCCGCAAAACCCGTATTTGGTTTACCCGGATATATCAGAAGTTGACCTGGATATATCAAGCGATTCTCCCAACTTTTCAAAGGTAAACACTTTTTTTCGAGTGTTCACACGAAATCAAGCTGATAAAAGTACACATCTATTACATTTCTTCTTTCCGATTAGGCATTCAAAACAGAGTAATAATTGCACCAATAGATACACTAGACCTCCAAAAACTACAGAAACTAGGTCACTAATATATCTTGCAGTGCTTTCATATTTTCCCATTATGACGTCATAAAAGCTCTAAAGAACAATAGAATAACGCAACAACAAAAGATTACTGCAACATTCAAAATCGGCATTACTTCGAGTTGTTCAATAGAAATATTCATCCAGTTACAAAACATTTGTTGATAAATAATAAAAAAAAAACTACGAGTTAACATATGATTTATGGTCTCATGTTCATTTACTCCATATCCTTTCATAAAATATATAAAAAAGCATGTTTTGAAACTAAAAATTGCTGATAAAGCGAGAATGACATGTATGTCGAATTTCCCGCGCAACTTTGGGAGATTTTGAAACCTCAGTTCATTAATTACAAATCTAAAATACAAAATAAAGGATGATAAACATGTTATCGGGCTTTTGACAGCTGATGTATTGTAAAATATCATCTCTCGCCAGAATATGAAGCTTGGGGCTCGTTCGCCCCTATGCTTCATATTCTGGCTCACGGTATGATATTTTACGATACATAGCTGTCAAGAGCCCGATAACATGTACATATTACATCAAATTTTGGCTGATAAGTGATCATTATTCCTTGTCAGTATTGTTTAAAAAATGTAAGTGCCCGTTCAATGTTTATACAGTCTGAAATCCGGTGGTATTTAAACATCAAAAATGAACTCTCGTTTAGAAAAGATAAAAATGTCGATTGCAACGCGTAACTCGTTGTCATGGCCTGATAAAAGTTACTTATAGCATGAAAATTTATACTCTGTTATGTTCATGTGACATATCTTGATATTGACAAATGATATCTTTAAATTTTTTTTATATTTCTCGCATATCTTTTACTGAAAAATGAGATTTCCCGGAATATACATGTTTCTAAAGAGTTTTGGATCTAGGCATTTCTTTATAACGAAAATTTCCAGGAAAAAATAAACTTTGCAAATAAATATTCATCTATTCATTTGCAAATTTTGGACTGGGTACTCGCAGTGTTTTGACGAAATAAAGTATAAAAATGACCGTTTCTTCCTCGCAGCCATCAAAGTTACATAAACAATATCGATTTTTACTCACTAAGCACGTGGGGTCTTTGAATGGTTTTTAACTAAAGGCACGCCCTTTTCCTTGATTGAACCAATGAAATCTTGTGTTGATGATTACCCTTTGAGATCATGGGTATAAAGGAAAATGGCGCTGTATCGAAATGATATGATTTGCCTAGTAACATAGAATTAGATTTGGATCTCAGCGTTTCCTATGCAAGAATCGTTACTAAATTGACCTATAAATAAAGTATGTTAAAAAATCTATCTGTACATATAATCTTGTCCGGGTACATGCATTTTAACGCCCTATACCAATTGATTTTGACCAGTGTGTCCATTGAATATTTTCATCACGACAGTAAATTATGCAAGGAATTCGCATATTACCTCTTCTTGGGGGCAAGTTTAATCACTTTTTAACTACAAAGTAAGAATCCGGGAATTGAATGACGTTTTCACTAAATATTGTATTTGTTTATTTCTTTTGAAATCTTGACAATTTGTTGATTATTTCTTTTCGTCGCCATGCTGTTAATTTGTTCCGAAAAAGTTATGAGACACAGAAGAGTTTTCTAGAAGGGAGATAATTTTATACCACTACATATCCCGCTGTATAATAACATTGCTGAGCCGCTGAAAATGTAAACTGGGTAAGCTTTTTTATCCACTTACTACTTGGCCAGAAGATGATTCTGAATTCTATGTGCTGGACCACCCCTATTAAGCTGGGTAATGTTTCAGTGAAAGTAAATGATCAAATATTAAAAAAACTGTACATAAACATTACTCTGAACCGGACAAAACATTATCCAATGTTACTTAGAACATGGAGGTATAAATATATATATTTATACCTCCATGCTTAGAATTTTAAATTTGTTGACATTTTTCTCAACCGGGCTAAACCAATGGGAAACTTCGGTCGGTTATCTCCATGTATCAAGTTAGTTATATATGGTTAATGTGGAGATAATTTTTAATTAAATATCAAAAGAGGTTATTGATATGCTAATTAAATTATCTCCACTTTGAACTTGATACAGGGAGATAACCAACCGAGGTTTCTCATTATACGTGAACTCTTCTTACTTAAACTGTTCGTAGTGAACTACGCATAACAGGGGTGTTGACATGAACTAAAGTTAATGTACATGAGACAATATCCCAATAAATACACACTTGATTCAAGTAATGCAAAAATATTTTCATCTCATGCCATCTCTTTATGAAGAAAATTATTTTTTTTAATATTATCTATGTTTACGTATCATCATCATTGTCAAAGAAAATAGTACACTTAGCTTAACAATATGTAATGAAAATAACATCGTTTTGTTTGCCTTATTGAATGCATTACATAAGTAAGATTCACAACAATATGTAACATGGAGCCTTTCTCATCACATGTTAATTTGTGGTTCAAGTTTTGCCAGGTATAACACTTGGAATGGGCCATACAACCCTGCAAAATAAAAGTCACATGTTAACTTGTGGTTTAGGTTCTGCCAGGTATAACACTTGGAATGGGCCATACAACCCTGCAAAATAAAAGTCACAT
>MJUU01036274.1:120627-134146 GCA_002080025.1 Modiolus philippinarum | reverse complement strand
TGGGTATTATATTTTCTGCGTCTGGAACCTTCTCACATTGCCAAGAAGACCTCTATAAAAGGGGCCTTCGTGCATATTATAAGCTAACAAAATGTTTTGAAAATGTCCAGCTAAATGCAAAAACATTACTACATTTATTTGATCATACAATTAAACCAGTACTGCTGGGGTACATTAAAATATCCTTCATATAATAACAATTTTATCCCACGTTTGCATTGTGAGAGACTGCACATTAAGTTTCTTAAAAACGTTTGTGGTACGAACAAGAAAGCAACCAATTATGCTATTCTTGGAGAACTAGGAAGGTTTCCTATATATATTGATGCAGTAATTAACTCTATAAAATATTATACACAACTAAGAGACCGAACGGATAACAAACTCGTTGACAAAGCATTTAAAGAAAACATTTTCTTAGCAGAAAACAACAAAAAATGCTGGATAAATGATATTCATACATTTATAAAAAATGCTGGAATCCCTAGCCCTAAAAATGAATTGCATCAAATCATAAAGGAAAAATTACGTATTGAATTTAAAAAGAAATGGAAACCTGTCTTATCAGAGAGTCAATCCAAACAATCAGGGAAGCTTCGGACATACGCGTCATTCAAGGTTATTTTTGAGATGGAAAAATATTTCGAAGTAATAAAAAATCCTCAAATTAGAAAATGTTTTACTCAATTTAGAATCAGTGCTCATTCCCTTGAAATTGAAAAGGGGAGATATAGTAATATAGAAAAAGAAAAACGAAAGTGCACACTATGCAATTGTAATGAAATCGAGGACGAATTCCATCTTTTATTTACGTGTCCTCTATATACGAAAACAAACGAAGAGAGTTTGTGTGCAGTCTCAACAGCAATCCTAACTATGCCAATCTGTCACAGAGGGAAGCATTGGTTTGGCTTATGTCCAATGAAGATAGAGATGTTATAATAAATCTATCAAAATATATTTATGAGTGTTTTGAAATGAGAAAAAACAAAATGTTGTATAGTGGTAATTAGTAATAGGAATTAATCTGTAACGGTTCTCCCAAAGGGCAACTCCATTTACAATAATATAATTCACTTGTATTCATTTTGTTTGTATTCTAGTCATTATTTCCGTGTTTGTAGATACTGTGTTTAGATTTCCTTTCTTTATTTGTAAAACTTATTTTGCCTCTCGTGGGCACCAAAATTGGAATAAAGAGTTTACTTATCCCCCTTTGGTACATCTGGTTGTATCATACTGTGTGCGTGTGTGCAAGATACAAATAAATAACAAGGCACATCATTCATTGTAGAAGTAGCACATAGGATAGCCGATACCCGGAGCCCATAACGAAAAAGGCGCTATTTAAGAAGTTTAATGTCCCGAAATTTCATTGCAAAGTATCAGAATCAGAATATCGTTGTCATAAGGGCTTAGCAGGTCATATTTCTAAAAAAAAATGCCCAATTTTAAGTAATAACTTTATTTGCAAATAAGTTTTTGTTTAATCACAGGGACTTGCTATCGGCTAGGGAAAAAAATGTTTACTATCAAATATGAATGTCGGCGAAAAAAAACAGTGTTTTTTTCACCGACATTTATATTTGATAGTAAAATTTGATAGTAAACATCTTTTTTCCTAGTCCGGGAGCAAGTCCCTGTGGTTACATTGACAGTTGTCAATAGCATGACAACAAACAAATTATCTATCTTTATTTTAGATTGAAGTCTATTCCATAAGATAATATATTAAAGAATAATTAAATTAATTTCTTAGTTGAATAAATTATGTGTGTGTGTGTGTGTGTGTGTGTGTGTGTGGACATTTTAGTGAGTACATTTTGCCATCAGAAATGAAGCACATTTTCTCTTCATGAAAGGATACAAAGCAATTAAAAAAAGGAGAATAATAATAATAATAATAAGAAACAGAGCAAAAACAATATGTCTCCACAAACTTCGTTTGGGAGCCATAATAATCCTGTTCTATCCAAACGTATTGTGCTAAACATGGGGCACAATCAACATATAAATTTCGATTTTTTTAATGTTTGAAGTATTGATACAATTCATTAATGATATTTTAAGTGCTCTCTGATATCAAATTCCTGTTTGCAGAGTCTTTGAATTATGTCTCCACCCTCTTAAGGGGAGATATAGTCTTGTCTTTTCCGTCTGTTGTCGGTCAGCCCGTCCGTCCGTCACAACGTTTGTGGACGCCAATTCTCCTACATCTTTCATCTGATTTCAACCCAATTTCACAATCCCGATTGTTGAATATCGTGCCTAGTTGTGCATATCATCTGAGTGGATTGATCGGCTGATTTATGCCCCTTTTTAACTTAGAATTTTGCAAAATTAAGTTTGTGGGTGCCAATTGTCCTACATCTTTTATCGGATTTCAACAAAACTTCACAGGATTGTTTGCCATCATACCTATATTTGTACATATCATTTGCCGGTTTGATTGGCTAATTTTTGTGGGAATTGTGCCCCTTTTTGACTTAAAATTTTGCAAAATTTAGTTTGTGGACGCCAAATCTATTTCATCTTTCATAGGATTTCAAATAAATTCAAAGAATTGTTGACCAACATGCAGATTTTGCGTAGCTATTACTGTCTTTTATCCATAAGTGATCAAAAGGGTTGATTTTTTCCTTAGTACAGGCGGGGAAGTGGTTGAAATAGAACAATAGAAATTGAGCTCTCGTTAAATGAGGTAGAAATGTTACCTTTTGGATTGTTTACCATAGATGCATAATTATAAAAGTTATTTCCAATGACAAAAATACTAGTATTTTTCATTCTCATATTTTAAACTTATATGAAAACAACGAAGATTGCCGTAGGTGACAGTATAGATGTACATACAATGCACAAAGGGCATAAAAGATCAATTTAGTGCCTGTCTTTCAAAGTGGATCCCCAAAAAGGCCATCTTCAGATTTGACCAAAATTTGCATACGGACTGCCAATATCCCTGTTAATCCATGTGCAAATTTTTATGTCCGCCCTTCATAGCGTTTCTCCAGAATAAAAGTTCAAACATGGTCGAATTTTTATTTCCTATGCATTCTTTCTGAGGTTTCTCTCAGGAATCAACTTAGTATAAAGACGAAACTGTCAATAAATCAACCTAAATATTCACCCTTATATTACACTTCAAATTAATTATCATTTGTCCGAAAATCTTGAAATTTAATGAAGTAATACATGCTCCTTTAATTGCCCCATATACTTATTTCACAGTGAGTACAAATCACTCGCGAGCTAAAAATACAATGAAAAAGTCCATTTTCTCCCTACTTAAAAACTGGAAATAAGTGGATCCTGAAAAAGGCCATATGCAGAAATCAATTTCATATGGTTTATACGATGCATAATTATATATTTAACAATACTCCTAAATTTTATTTCCGCCCATGCCCTTTAAGGGTGGCTAGAATATTTTCTTTATTTTCATAAAGTTTTGACTATCAGATAGAATTGGTTTTAAAGCAATGTTTTACAAATTAATCAACGACAATTGTATATTTCTCTTATATCTGTACTGTACAGCGATTGTTACAGCATAAGATACATAGTATGTGAAATGTGAATAATACCGCAAATGTTAGAAATTTGACTTTTTTACCGTGACTGTGTCATCACTAAGGGGATGACATATGTAAACAAATTTACAGGGGAGACAATTTTTGTGAAAAACTTCTCCGCCTGAGTATGTGTCCAGCTAATTTATCAGGTGGAAACCACCAGAAAAATTGTTGACCGCAATGGTCATGACTTGGTACAGGCAATATTTAAATGGTGGTTAAACTGGTTTTAGGGCCTGCCAAACCTCTCCTTCCAATGCGGTAGTGTCCGGTAGCAACTCAACATGCAGCAATTGAAATTAAAAGGAATGGTGGATGCAATTAATATCTAAATTTAACAAAATTTTATTGAAAAGTAAGGAGTACCTCCCTCTCGCATTTAGCTGATTTTGGCTTTGCTATTTAGACCCTTTTGGTTGTTATATTCTAAAATTCAGGCTGACGAAGTCACGGATGAAATATTGAAATTATCCGGAAACGCAGGGGCGTTCCGGCCGGTTTCTGTCTTTTTTTACTCTCGCTCTGTTCAGTGTGGTGCGGGAAGGAGCAGACGTTTGTAAATTGTGATCATCTTTGAAAAGTGAAATAATAAGCAATTCTTTATAAATCTGTGTTTTTGTTCTACCGGAGCTACATAAAATGGTGGAGAACTTAAAAACTGCTGAACCTGTTAACAGAAAGATGGATATTACGTAATTTAATATTTCAAAGGAGGTTTGATTTCTTTTGAAGTTGTTACCGTTTTAACGATTTTTTTTTCTTTTCACTGTACAATTAACATTTAAGATATGTCATTGGAAAGACAATTACCAAGAAACGTTAATATTTCAAACGTTCAACTTTTAATCCCACCCATAATTCCGGTTCTACTCAGTGACGTCCTCAGCATGTCGTTGTGCATTAGGGAACCATATGAAGAGACCGGCCGGTGTATACGGAAGGTTGACCATGTGGTGACTAGTCACCAGGAGTCGTTTTTGAAGATCACCAGCCAGACAACAGTCTGTGGGCCAGTTTCAATGACGGAGTTGCCACGCAAGGAACGGGCAGTACTCCCTTCTGAGCCCCTCCCGTAACTGATTGGTATTTTGACAGTCCTACGTTTTTAGTTACAAAATGTAGGTGTATTGTTGTTTTCCATTTAATTATTTTTGTGAAACAGAACATATCGGAGTTTGTTCTAGAATTTATTATTGTTTAACCTTTTGGAAATGATTGCATTTCCAACCATGTTTCCAGGAATGTTTCATTTAAGTTTGTTGGTAATGATTGCATTGCCAACCATTTAATCCCAGAGTATTTATATAATATTAATTTTAATCAGTTGGTAATGATTGCATTACCAACCATACAACAGAGAGTGTTTCATCCGTGTTTTGATTTTTTGTTTGTGTTGGTAATGATTGCATTGCCAACCATACTACAGAGATTATTTCATCGGTGTTTTGATTTCGTTGTGTTGGTAATGATTGCATTGCCGACCAAACCATGTATTTATGATCTTAATCAACATTTCGTCTGTTTATTCAGGATCAATAGTTGTTTCAATTCTTAAGGAAATAACTGAAAATATTTATGCCAGAAGTATTGTCATTCCAGTTTTGAATTTTGTTCTTCAGTTTTGACTCAATGCTTTGGTAATGATTGCATTGCCAAACTTTCTTTAATTGCATTTTATTGGAGGGACAAAAATATTCACACACCAGACATGTTTACAAGCACGTTTTTGCATAAATATTCATGTTTTGTTCAATGTATGATTTTGATCCTTTTCCGTCCTGCACCACACCTCCTGTTTGTTATGCTATGCTTATTGTATATTGCTTGTATGAATATATTTGATATGATAATGTTCCGTTGGTGAAAGTGTGTGATCATGCTGAAATGAAAACCCATGATATGTCTTATGTCATTATCCTTCATGTGAGATTGTGTGAGTGAATTCNGCAATACAAATAAAATCATAACATTTAACTAAGTCTATAAATTCAGGATAGTTACTTTTTTTCAGAACACCACCACAGTTTATACTTAAAAGCTTAATATTTACATGCTTATCAGTCAAGGAGTTTTCACAGTCTTTAATCGAATCTCCTTGGGTGTCCTAATATCGATTAGGTGTTGATGCTATGCGTCGTCGTTTAGGGTTACGGGTATCAGGCGTTGTTTTGGTCGCATCCCGGTATGTTTTCGGTTTAGTATTCACAGATTCCTCTGATGGTTGATCATCATACGGCACACCATCTACATACAAGACGTCCCGAACAAGTTTTACTCGACATCCTTGGTTTCGTTTTTCTTTCATTATCGGGTATAGACTACGTCTTGCCTGTTCAATTTCTTCTGGAAATTGGCGGTTGATTCCAAAAGGGCTTCCTCTCAGTCTATATGCATTAGATAAGACGGTTTCGAGATCATTCATATACAGAAACCGCGCTATAATTGGTCTAGGTCTACCTTTATGTCCTTTCCCAAACCGGTGCACATTGCCCAATTCTAAGCGATAGTTAATATGTAGATTGTTTTTTATAAACGATTGTATAATATACTCGGTGTCCTCACCATCATGCTCTCTATGACCAGTAAATATTAAATTGTACTTCATGGACCTACACTTTAGGTCTAACACTGTGTTATTTAATTCTTCTGTTTGTTCCTGAGCGTCACTAAGCGCAGCTCTCATTTCTTGGCGCACCTCATCCATATCATCATTTATATCTCGTGAAACTCTGTTAACAGTGGATTTCATTTCCTTCACATTGTGTACGTTTTGTTCGTGCTTTTCCTTAAAGTCATCGAAAACATTACTTATCCCTTGTACACACAAGTACATTCTAGAAAGATCAAGTTTTGGGCGAATATGGTTTGTGGAAAGCATGGAAAATTGTCATCAAAATTGTATTGATATTATCATAAAAATATTCTCAAAATGAGTATAAATTCCCATGAATAACAACAATTTTCACATTTTAAATAATTCTAGATACGGAAATTTGTGGCAGTCTCAAGAAATTTTAATACACAGTTACTATGTTCTATAAAACAAAGAATCTGTGACCAGTTTGAGCAAAAATCGAGCTCCGATACTGATAAAGGTGCGATTATAAATACTTTAGGGACACTTTGCAGTTTGAAAAATATCTAGATATTTTACCATATAAAGATGCGCTTGCATTATGTAAATTTCCTGTAGCTAATCATAAATTGCCAATAGAAGTTGGAAGATGGGAAATCATAGCAAGAGAAAATATTTTATGTAATATATGTAGCGATATAGAAATAGGTGATGACTTTCACTTTGTTTTGCAATGTAAATCTTTAAAAAAAAAAGAGCGTAAACGATATTAACCGAACTATTGTAATAAAAAATCAATACATTGAAATTCAAAAAGCTGTTTCAGTGTGTGAAACTGCGTAAGTTATCACCCTCATGCAGTAAATTGGGTTNCATTTATTAATCTGGTTTGTTAATCCATAATTCCAACACAAACATAGTCAGATTCCAATCAAACTTGCAGGATATATTGTTCGACCGATCTAGTTGTGCATCTGATACGTAAAATTTTGATTACCGATTTTTAGAGGTTCAGTGAGCTAAAATACTCATTTGTTTATACAGATTGTTAATCTGGAAATCTTTCAAAACTGTAAGTCATATACAAACCAAACTTTGAGGATATGCTGTTCACCTGACATAATTTCGCACCCGATACTTAGATTTTCATTTTACGCATTTAAGAGGTTCCACTGAGCCAAAATAGCTCTTTTGTTTATTCTGTTTGGTAACCTGCGCTCCTTCAAAACTCAGTCTGTCAGATTGAACCAAACTTTCAGTACATATTGTTGTCAGATCTGTTTATGCACATTATACTTAAGATAATTTTGTTTTTACAGATTTTATAGGTTTGCCAAGTCAACATAGCCAATTCCTTAAATTTGTAATTCAGTTTGTTAATCTGCAAGTTCTTCAAAACTGGAATTCATATTATAAACTTTGCAGAATGTGTTTTTCTTCAAGCCAAGACATGTACCTGATACAACATTTTACAGATGTAAGAGGTTCACTGGGCCAAAAATGGTTCTTCTGAAGTGCAGGCGACATAATTGTTCCAAAGAACACCCATCAATTTTAATAGTAGGGGTATTTTTTTTATTAAGTACTGTCAAGGACACAGTTCTTGTTTTATAAGTTTTTTATAAGTTGAATTTTACTGAATGGTAAGCTGGCTTGACCAAATTATTGACTTTCTATTAGAATATGTTTCAGGCATTTATTTTTGTAATTTTGAAATGTGATCCTGACCACCAGTTTTATGTGCCCACATCTCACTATTTTATAACGCCAAGTTTTCTTACATTCGACTTGATGAGTGCCCTGTGTTTGTCTATATGTTGTAATCGTCCACTAGCAAGACACTAATGCTTTTGTCGGGCAAAGGCTGACAGTGATTGTAAGAGCACTTTGCCAGTTTAATTGATGTTTGTTGACAATCCCGCACCCATGGCCAATGAAATCATGGATGTAGCGTTACTCGACAATTAGCAAAGAATTCCGCTTAAACCGGTGCTAGGGGCCGTCTTGAACTTACTATGAGGTATAAGCAAAGCTCATTGTTGAAGGCTTCATGGTGACTTCAAGATGAAGAACAACAATAAAAGCGTTTTTCCTTTGCTTTTTTTTTACCATGCATTTGTAGAGACTTTGTCTCAAGTGCATTTACTCAATATCATGTATAGGCCAACAAGTGATTCATTAAACTTAACAAGAACGGTCTATTTGGATTGTTGATATTTTCAAAGTTTGTGATTTTTATATGTTTTACCTCTTCCAAGATGCCCCCTCAACCCAATCAGTGGGAAACATAATTTAACATGGGATCCTATGGGAAAGCGTTCAAGATCTTCTCAGAAATGAAGGCTATATGGTTCAAGTGAGCGATACATTTATCATTTACGGAAGCAATGGATTCTGTGAGTTATGCTGCTTAACCATCAAATAATAATTTTATTCCAAGTTGCTTTTTTCCTTTTTGTTGGTTACCATGCGATTTTCACTTCAATTTTGCTTGTCCCCCCTTTTCAGAAAGATCCAAATGGGTGTTTATTGGGCATAATGTGGTTGTTGTTTTTGGTTATGTACATTGTATATGTTAGCGGCAATAGGTGAAATTAGGCATTAAGTTAATGCCTAGTCATTAGAACTAAAGCCTAAAATGAGTTTGGCATTAGGCTTAAGGCCTAGGATTTAGGACTAATGCCTGATTTTTGTTCATAAAAATTATTCTTATTGCCTGGCTGCTCATTCATTAATTGTTGGCAATCAAAACCATTTTTAGAGCAATTTCTATAATATAGAAAAATAAGTGTAGATACAACATTTAAGGAATAATTGAATTGTGAAATATAATAATTTATAAGTAAAAATACAATGGAAATCATTTTGACTTTAAATGATAGTAAAAAATAGTCTAGAGACAAAGACGGAGTTCGAAATACAGTGAAAAAAATGATAAAAAAAATTACGACAAGGAACCAAAATAAAAACAGGTGTATCACCTGTTTCTTATAAGACGCCTGCGATTTCAAATATCATATAACGGTCTATAAGATCTCGATGACGGCCTTAAAACTTCTTAAAGTTGAATTAAGGTAAAGGGTTATGTACTCTTGGTCAAGAGCCTACCGGTAAAACAACAGAAATCTTGTTAGGAAGTCACTGAAGCCTTTACCAACTGTAAAGGATAACTCAAAAACGAGTAAAGGAGTTTTTTGGTAGAAGCTTCTGTTACGCTAATGGGAATATTGCAGTCAACATCGTCCATAGATCGAAAATTATGCTTGCAAACGCTAATTTTGGTTAAAATTGTAGGTTTCATGTGATTTCCCATACTTGGAAACAGTTATTGAAATGTTCGACCAACTTACCTAAGCTGTACTCTGTAGCAAAAGGCGATATCATAGCATGCATTTACTGGTATCTTTTTCTAAAGTTAATCATGCAAATTTGAAACCAGTTAACCTGAAGGGGGGGTATGTCTTTTTTTTCTGGACAGAAAATTTTTTTCGCGCTTCGCGCGAAAAAATTATTTATTTTTTTCACGCGTATCAACAAAATATTTTTTCAAAAATAACATTATTTTTTTGGGGCAGAATGCCTCCTTCAGAAAATTTTTTTCATCATTTTGACAGCCAAAATATTTTTTTTTTCACATAAAATCAGATCCAAAATTTTTTTTTAGCCCCCTCCCTTCAAGTTAAATGGTCGGTCCCTAAACAGCGCCATCTTGTTTTTTTTTCCGGTTTCAAAATAAATTTCATTTCGAGTTACTAATTCTGAGTTGTCGGACAGTACATTACATAACTCTTCCAGATACACATAAATCTTATAATTTCATCTGGGTTGTTATCCAACATCCAGCTACATCCAATTTTGAAATATCAAATCATCCACAGAAAAAAAAAAACAGTTGTAAGAAACAAATCTTAATGAAAAATTGAAAATAAAAACAGCTATCCTTATATCTACATCAATCTAGTGACTAGTGTTTATCATTTTGCTTTCACTTCAACAATATTTCTTGACAACATAGTAATTTGTTTGGTCAGGCAATAAGAATAATTTTCTTGGAAAAAATCAGGCATAAGACCTAAATCCTAGGCATTAAGCCTAATGCCAAACTCATTTTAGGTTTTAGGTCTAATGACTAGGCATTAACTTAATGCCTAGGATTTAAGCTTAATGGCTTATTTCACCTATTGCCGCTAACATGTACATGAGCAACTGCATTAAGTTCTACAACTCATGGTTAAGGTAGATTGACACTAATACACGGCGCATTCGACTGGCGCATTTGTGTAACACTAGTCGGATGCAGAATTGACTTGATTTTCAAGCCGGAATAATCCCGTATTGGCCTATTCATTGTGACGTCATAATAGATTGACATACACTTTCCCGCGAATTAGCTCCCTTTTCCCGTCAATATTGTCTGTTTCGTAAACTATATCAAATAACTTTCTAAATCGAACGGTGACATGTAGATTATTTCAGCGAACCAGATAGCTTAAGTGTAGTTCTCTGAAATATCAAAAAATATAAAAAATCTGTCTGATATTTATTTTATATGGAAGATAAACAATAAGCATGTTCTCACAGTTCCCTATATATTCTTTGTAAATATTGCTGAAAAATACTGCATTTGGCCTGATTTTCAAAGTCTGATAACAGGAAAAGATGATCGGTGACATATCATTTTTATTTCATTTTTAGAACATATAGGTTAAGACCTACAAAATATCATAAAAGAAAAAAATTCTTTCTGATATTTTTATTAGGACTGAACTACCTTAATAAATTTGTGTTCATTTTGCATCTAGTATATTATGTTTGTACATGTATGGGGTTATTAACCTACAGGGTATCTTGATCTGAAATAATACATGTAAGAACGAGTAACAATGTAAAAATTTATATTTGTCATTCTTAAAGTATAGGCTACTATATGAAGCAGCTAGCAAGTCATCTGAAGTGACATTAAATGGTGGTGAACGTAAATAAAAAATGTAATTTAATTGAATGTTTTGTTTTAAGTTATTATTATTTCAAGATTTATCTATCTTCTTTCTTGATTGTGAAATTGTTTTTTTTGGGGATAACAAGCAGTTTAAGACAGTAGACAATTTTTTTTATTGCTGAAACACATTTACACTAAATGGTTATGGCATTACAATTAAACAGTTAAAATATAGAAAATACAAGATATTGTTGACCATGGTATGACAGAGGGGTGTCAGTTGATGATTTTCACCATAAAAAACTAGACATCAGTGAGATGGTATCCATCTCTGTGGGCCCCGCTCCAAGTGTGACCTAGAGGTCAATGGTCAAGCGACATCAACTATTGTACGCGACATGTCAACTTAAAGCAATTCTATCCACCTGCCAAATATCAAAAGCCTATCTCAAGAGAAAAAAAGTTATAGCCCTGACACAACTTTGTTATTGAAAAAAGCATGAATGTGATTTTGAGGTCAAAGGTCAAGGTCAAATGTCAGCGATACATCGTCTTGAGGTGATCTATCTACATGCAAAATATCAAAAGCCTATCTCAAAAGAGAAAAAAGTTAAAGCCCGGACACGACTTTGTCATTGAAAAAGCATGAATGTGACCCTGAGGTCAATGGTCAAGGTCAAAGGTCACCAACCAAGGTACACGACACGTCACCTCGAGGAGATCTAGTCACATGCCAAATATCAAAAGCCTACCTCAAACGAGAAATAAATTATAGACCGGACACGAATTTGTCATTGAAAAAGCATGAATGTGACACTGAGGTCAATGGTCAAGGTCAAACGTCACCAACTAAGGTACACGACACGTCACCTCGAGGAGATCTAGCCACATGCCAAATATCAAAGGCCTACCTCAAAGGAGCAAAACGTTACAGACCGGACACGAATTTGTCATTGAAAAAGCAGGAATGTGACCCTGAGGTCAAAGGTCAAGGGTCACCAATCAAGGTACGCAACACGTCGCCTCTAGGAGATGTACCCGCATGCCAAATACCAAAAGCCTACCTCAAACGAGATAAAAGTTATAGACCGGACACGAATTTCTCATTGAAAAAGTAGGAATTCGATCCTGAGGTCAAAGGTCAAGGTCAAGGGACACCAACCAAGGTACGCTACATGTTGCCTCGAGGAGATCTAGCCACATGCCAAATATCAAAAGCCTACCTCAAACGAGCAAAAAGTTACAGACTGGACACGAATTTGTCATTGAAAAAGCAGGAATGTGACCCTGAGGTCAAAGGTCACCAAGCAAGGTACGCGACACGTCGCATTGAGGAGATCCAAGTCACATGCAAAATATCAAAAGCCTACCTCAAACGAGCAAAAAGTTACAGATCGGACACGAATTTGTCATTGAAAAAGCAGGAATGTGACCCTGAGGTCAAAGGTCAAGGGTCACCAACCAAGGCGACACGTCGCCTCGAGGAGATCTAGCCACATGCCAAATATCAAAAGCCTACCTCAAACGAGAAATAAAGGGCTACGCCGAGCGCAGCATGATACGACCGCAGCATGTCGACCACAGAAATTTGAACAATTGTAAACTTAAATGAATGTGGACACAGTAATTTACTAAACACAATAAGGACCTTGACACATAAATCAACTAGACATAAACTAGTGAAAATAAAAATTAGCCCTTTTAATCCCTAGGATATTGTAATTGCTAAGAAATTCTGTTGATTATTATCAAGAGAAATCCAAAGAAAAAACTCTGCAGGTTGAAATCAAAGGAAAAATAAAGATTTCACATATTTTGAAATATTTGAAATATTGTAATTTGTCCCCTTTGACCCATTTTAACTTGGAAACCAAAGAGCAACGCAAAGTATACTGCCATATCACTGAAAGCTTACAATGAAATAATCTAAAGATAAAAATCCCATCAAAATCTAATGAAAAGTAAAGACTTCACATATTTCTAATAATTGCAATTTTGACCCTTTTGACCCCTTATAGCTCGGAAACGGTAAGAGCTACATCAAATCCGTTATCTTACTGCTGAAAGCTTACATTGAGAGGAATCCAAAGAAAAAAAATCCCATCAAAATATGATGTAAAATAAAGATTTTACATATTTCTAAAAATTGCAATTTTGGCCCCTTTGACCCCTAAAAGTTAGATAACTGTAACAGCTACACCAAATCCGTTGACATACTACTGAATGCCTACAATGTGAGGAATCTAAAGAAAAAAAAAATCCCATTGAAATCGGATGAAAAATAAAAATTTTAGGTAATCTGCATGTTTGCAAATTTTGCCCCATTTGGCCCCTCATAGCCTGGAAAAGAAACAAGTTATCAAAAATCTAATGGTGCAGCGCTTGGTTAATTTTTCATAAGGAATCCACTGCAAAAAACTGCATCAAAAT
>MJUU01036274.1:92125-118020 GCA_002080025.1 Modiolus philippinarum | reverse complement strand
GTTCCTGAGCACCCCGGTGACCATCTTTGAATGAATGCCAGAAGTTTTCTGAGGCAATACTTTTGAAATCCCTCGGTAGAATGATACTTCGGGCCTATATCTGTCGCTGTGTCGAGTTCCTGACTGGGTTACCTCTTATAACGTCCACACCAGATGTCGAAAGTCGGCCCTAGATACGTTCCTGAACACCCCGGTGACCATCTTTTAATGACTGTCGCAAGGTGGTAGAATGCAATTCAGGGCCATATCTTACGCATATTTGTCGTAAGTTTCTTTAGGCAAGAATTTCATGTATTTCATACTTTCATCCGAATTAAGGTATTAATCAAAAGAAAGAGTAATTAAATATTAACTTTTTTTTCAATATTATTTTTCGTAATTGATCGCTAGCGCTGTAAATGTTCGCTGGTCCGTCGAAGCTCATTATACTTTTGCGGTTTTTAGTCAAACCCTATAATTGTTCGCTAGCTAATTGTTCGCTGCAATTGTTCGCTAGCTTGAGTCAAGCCAAAAATATATAAAACATCGCTAGTAATGATAGAAAAATGCACTTCAAATTTTATTGCTTTATCAAGTAGTTACTACAGTTTAGTCTCTATTCCGTTTTTCTCATCATTTCATCAGTAGAGCAACCACTACAGGAACTTTTTGGTAAAATGAGCTCTTAAAAGTGCGGACAGTATTCAGTAAACCACATGGTAGTAACTTTTTACACTGATTGTTTGTATCTCTGAATACTTTTACAGCATTTACTTTATTTGTGTCGTTATTCTCTATTGATAGAATATTTGTTTACAAATAAGTTTTGCAGAGAAATGTGCAAAAATGGTGTCTTAACTTTGTGACGGTAAAGACACATTTTCTTGCTCTATCAGTCAAATGTTCATCGAAAATCGAGAAAAAATAGAAAATGTTAGTGCGAATAGCATGCCAACCTTTTTGCTACGTTTCTACAATGCCTGCTTTACACAAAACAAAAAGAAAAAATGAAAAAAGATAAAAAAACAAATTTTAATATTTTTTCACTTAAATTATAACAGTTTGTTAAAGTTGTCAGAGAATGACCCTATCATGTTAATGCTGTCAAATATATCAAAGCAAGGTTTATATACAATATATGTACATTGTCGGAAAATATAAAATTTATTTGACGAGCTTTAGAAACAGGTAGAAATGCGAGGTTTACCGAGCATTTCTCGCCTGTTTCGCAGCGAGTACAAATAAATTTTATATTTCCGACAATGTACGTATATTGTTTTTATCCTGCAAGCATTTAAACCATATTTAAAAATGCATTTTCTTAGTGAAGCGGGACCAGGAAGACAGTAAACAACTTCGGCCATTTTGGTATAATCCCTGACGTCATAAGAGAATTTACACTGTGACGTCAAAATATTCGAGGTTTCAAACCAGTCTTTTCTCCATTCAAAATCGTGGACCAATTACCAGTCTATCCTACGAATACGAAAAAAAATATTCGTAGGGTCGTATTCGTCTAGTAAATACCACCATTGCAGGATAAATGGTTTTATAAGAAGGGAACAATGTACTTGGTATGAAATAGCAAATCAATTGTGTTCCGGATGAATTTAGAGAGCAATAGTTTTTCACAAATTATCTACAACTGAAATACTTTCGCATTTGAGGTTGTGATACATCGAGATTTAACAGAGTGAAACAACTTAATGAAGTTGTACATGACAATGCTTATAGATATAGCTTATTGCAAGTCATCTCTACGCTAAACAGACAACGTTTTTAAGTTGTAGATATTCACAACTTCAAAATAGGGCCGATGTCTCTGCTGGTGGACTGTAAGTCCCCCAAGGTATTCACTAATCCAGTAGCCTGTACATCGGTACTGGCCGAAATCGATTTTATTTGGAAAATTGCAACATCTAAATTGAAGAAAATTTTCTTAAAAACTAAGGAGTATCTCACCCTTGCATATCTCTGTCCTTATCTTTTTTGTTTTCTATTTAGATCCTTTGGTAATTTTTTTCTCTTTCATCTTTAACACATTTTTCGGTTTATGGATTTCCAAATGTTTTGATTCGATCTGCACTGAGGAGAAATAAGTTGTCAAAAACAATAAATCCACAGTAACTTCGATATTTTGTTATTTAATAGCAATGTTTGAGATATTCACAAATATCTGGTCTTCTGATATGCATAAAATATTGAAATCATTTGTTCCCGTCTAAATTTAAACCGTAAATATTATTACGTCAGAAGCTGAATATTACTGTTATCTCACCCTAAATATGTCCAAGATGATTTCATTGGTGAACCTTTGTCTCGGTTTCATCATGGCTTTGGACACAACCCTGTCCGAATTGTAGTCGATGCTTTCATTGATGAACCTTTGCCTCACCTTTATTCTTGTTTTGTTCTCGCCCTAAAACTGTGCAAGTGTGTAGTCGATGCTTTCATTGCTGACCTTTTGTCTTGTATTTATCCTAGCTTTGATCTCGCCTTAATCCTAGTTCTAATTATTATATATGTAAAGGAGATGCTGTGGAATATGCTTGGCAATTAACTCTGATCTCGGCCGCCTTGATCGTAATTGTAATGCATGTATTACCTTTATATACACATTAAACTAGTTTACATGGGTATGGTTATGTCTTGAATACCCATTTAGATAACACACATAAATGTAAACATACTACTCATGAGCTACTCAGGCAATGCTCAAATGCTCATTTTTACTATATTGTTGATATGGTGTTGGGTAGAGGTAGAAAGTTGGATATGGCTTCTACTGCTGCTTCTTGCTTAGATGAGAAAAATGCAAGATGACAATTTTATTTGAATAACAAAATAACTTGGTGTTTATTTATTTTCTGCATATGCGCAGTTCGACAACTTATGTCTTATCAGTGCAGAGCAAGCCAAAACATTGTGAAGTCCATTAACCGAAAAATATGTTAAAGCTGATAGAGAACAAATAACCAAAAGGATCTAAATAGAGAAAGTCTAAATTCAGCTAAGGACGGAGCTATACATGAGGGAGATACTCCTTAATTTTAAACAAAATTTTGCAAAATTTAGATATTGTAAATTTCAATTCATCCCATCATCGTATCACTGTATTCTTAACTATGTCTTTATATCCAAGTTTGTGTGCTTTATTCTAGTCATGTCTGGCGTGAATATTTCTATAATCTTTTTGTGTATATTTTGACTTGTTTAATTAGTCGCTCTGTCTGCTTTCAGATTCCATAAGTCTCATTTTGTCAGATTTGTCATATGTGGCATACAAAGATTCCCCAGTAACATGACTTTCCTCGGACCAGATACAAATGTTCCAAATTAGTTCGAAAACGCAAAAGACGAATTTGGCATCACGACGTCGTTAGACGTCGCGAAATGGGCGACCATACGGAGAATCCGGTTGTCAGCCTGAAATTTATGTTGTTTTTGTCCTTGCAAATTAAACGACATAAATTGTCAGCCCAGTGTAAAATATTGATGAAGTGGAGTCACTGTAAATTAATGTACTTTCCTTTGAGATGATCTTAACGATTTAGAGAAAAGTGTTCATTACGCCAAACAGCCCTTCAGCTTCATTTGTATATTCGTTTTGGCAAGAGATTCTGATAGAACGTCGACTTATTCTATATATCTTAATAAAATGTCTAATGTCTAAACTTCCAAACTTTCGACACAAGCTTTTGTTCGTTTACTAAATATATATTTAATCTATCAGCACTGGAGTATTCCGCTTGTCTAGTCCTGTTGTTTGTTTTGGGAACCAAAAAAATCATGCATTAAAGTACTTCAGTTGTGTTGAAGTCTGTTTAAAAATCCAGAGTTTTAATGCTAAAAGCTTGAGTGCTGTACATATATAGTTTGAACAACTGAGATAGAATGTCAATTCCATATTTTTTCTGTAAAACATTGATAGTTATGTTCTATTTTAACTTAGATTAAATGCCAGAGTGCACCAAGTTGAAGAACGAGAAAGATAGTCTAATTTCATGTTATTTTATAAACAGTTAAGTAATTTAGATGAATTGTTGTTGTGAGTCTAGCAGCTCTTTCCCAGCACTTTAGAAAAATTGCATTTTCTGAACTGATATAAATATAAAGAAAAAGTATTTATCAGATTTTTGGCAAGGGAATTAACAGCTTTATTATATGATTTTTTATTTCTGTTTTCTCATTAGCTGAAAACCTCCTGAAAGGTAACGAGTAAGTATCATGTCAACCTCAAATGTGCTTTAAATAGCTACAGGTTATGTGGACTGTAATGTCAACTCGATTTGGGCTAAAAATAGAAATGAAAATTCCAGATTCCCATTGTCAATCTAATTTTAGAGAGAACTGTATTTTGGATGAATTTTTCATTTTATGTGTTAAAACTTTCAAATTTGTTAATAAAAGGCAAAAATAAGCTATTTACTTTCAAAGAGATAAATCACAAAAGAATAAAAAAAAACAAAAAACCAACAAACAAATAAATAATGATGACGTTCGGGTGGAAACAATTTCCAATTTGTCTTTTTCCTTATTAATTCTTTCTTTGTACATGTATTATAATCATGTAATAAAACAATTACTGACAGGGATTTATCAACCTTCAAAAAGCAATATTCACCTCGCCAATGGCTCGGTGAATATAACTTTTTCAGGTTGATTAATCACAGCAACAACCTATATCAAAGTCAATAATTGTATATTCTGATAATTCAAAAAAGGAGATAATTTTAACAGAGAAATCTGAAAGTTTTTTATTTCAACACCTTATTGTAGATTAAGAAAAAAACTGTGCGGCAGATTTGCATAAAATTTTATTATATTTACTATGAACTGCACATCTCTTTGTTCCCATGTTGTGAAAATCAATAAATAAAAAGTACCAAAGCTACTATAAATTTACTTTCTGAATGTGGCCATTTCGACAACGTATGTCAATCAAAACATAAATGAAATGCTTATCACCAATTAATATAAACAAAATCAATTTGGTAGCCATTTTTAAGATTTCATATATACATGCTTTCACAGTTGTTGATTGATTGATTGAATATTGTTTAACGTCTACTCAGCAATATTTCAGCTATATCAAGACGAGAACAAGTTTGTTGACAAATAATCACTTTGGGGTATGGAAATGGCCATGGGACGGGAAATTCTGACTGCCACTGGAAAAGTAGGGTGAAATCGTCAAGGGCGGGGAATTTAGCCTTGTAGCCGATCACCTACGGACCACCCAAAAAGGAGCTTGCTACAAGGGTTCTTTAACGTGCAGGAAGCGTGGCATTTCTTCCAACACGTGGACCTGAGTTTACATCCCATCCGAAAGATGGGTTGTGTATTTATTAATCCCGCACAACCACGGAATAGGTCCTATTTCTATATCCCGGGACCCTCAGGGTCAGCCTCCGTTTAGGAGGGGTCACACCCCGCAAGCCGGAGATACTGGGTCCTATTTCTATATCCCGGGGTTCCCTCGGGGTCCTCTGTTAGGATGGCTCATACTCCAAGCTCAGAGGATGCTGCGGGCCTATTCTTCAGCCGGGACCGCGCACGGCGGCTTTCACAGTTGTGTATACTACTGAACTTTGCATTTTAAATAACTCTATCAAATTTCATTGAAAACAAGCTGCTTCTTTTGTTTTGAAATTTATTCCTGAATAGACCAAATGATTTGAAAAAACAAGGTATCTTTGCGTTGCCCTGAAAAGAAAATGGATCAGAAACAATTTTCAAAATGTGTATATTTCTGTATATATATAGAATGATTCAGTTTTTATTTTCCTTAGAGAACACAGAGATGTCATATGACTTCTTGTGCAGTACATTAAGTTTGTGAGCTCCATTTTTTTTGCATCCCTCTGATTACAAAGAGCCCTAAGAGGGTTGTTAAACACAATGCCTAGTTGCACATATTATGTTCAGTGTCAAATACTAGACTATTGTTTCACAAGTTCTTGCTTCTTTTCACTTAAAATTTTGCAAAATTAACTGTGTGTGCACCAACATTTCTTCCAAGATTTCATCCAAACTTTACTGGATTATTGAAAACATTGTGTGATTGTACATATAAGAAATATTTGTCGATTATCTCCCGTGAAATTAGATTAAGGGGAAGATGATTAAAATATAATTTGAATAAAACACTTTTGATACTAAATACCGAATTTCCAGTGTAAAGTTATTTTCTGCATATGGCCATTTCGGCAACTTCTGTCTCTTCAGTGCAGAAAAAATCTAAACATTTGGATGACCATAAACTAAAAGATGTTTACAAACAAATAACAAATTTGATCCAAATGGAAAGCCATAAGCGACAGAGCTTTGTAGGAGGAAGATGTCCCTTTGTTTCAACAAAATTTAAAATTTAGATATTGTAAGTTTCCAAATACAATCGGCTTCCGGGTCAGCACTGAAGTACTGACTACTGGATTTTTGAATACCCTTCGGGACTAACAGTCCACTAGCAGAGACATCGGCCCAGTGAGAACAAATAACTAAATACCTAAATTTTCTGCATATGGCCATTTCGACAAATTATCTCTCTTCAATGCATTCTAAACATAAACTCAAAGATGTTTACTCCCTTTTACCATATAAAACTAACTTGGTACAGGGAGATAATAGTCAAAGTTTTCTAAATGATTTGTTGGGACACTCAGCTAATTTTTCAGTCAGTTTGATGGGGGAGACATTAGTTTTTGTGAAGAGACACTTTTAGTTTTTACAGTATTTGGTCAACCGAGTCATATCTTTATAACATTACGTTTTGAAATATTCTTGATAAAAATTGTCTCTTCACTTGTAATTAATTTGCTGATGGGTTTAAGTGTGATGCAAGAGTAGCATTTTAGTAGGGTGTAAGAAGTACGATGTAAGATTATCAGGACCACTTATAATTTTGCTTCATACGTAGGGAAAGTATCCTATCTAAAGTCATTTTTAAAATATAAGCATATGACAAAACGTAATTTTGAAAGAAGGGTCAAAGAGTGCTCGCCGCTAAACTGTCGGCTAGCTCAAGGAATCTAGTCTGCTGGTAACACACTGTCGCACTACGGAAGAAAAATCAAACTCAAAACTCCCCAAAGGGTTTGGTCAAGAGTCTTCATGTATTTCAGTAGACATCGGCAGTATCAGTGAGAGGCCAGTATATATGTTAAGTCTTCAGGTCACTGGAATCCAAAGCCAATTGAACGGATTTGTTCAGAATATCTCGTCGATATCCACTATTACGAAAAGAGTGTAAGTTACGTCCTAGTTTTTCTTGATTATTTATCAGTTTTTGACATTTTTTAACAACATTTCCATGAAATCGAGGATGAGAAATGCCCTTTGTAATAAGCTGTTTGCGAGTCACGTCATATCTAGATATCAAATGCTCATATCTTCTGTGAAACTTCTTAAAAGTATTTAATAATTTATGAAATCTGTAACCTTGTTGTAAAATTTTGGATGTGAGAGTAAGGTTACGCTCATTAAAATCATCAAGGGTAGAACAAATGCGAGCGAATCGTACAAGTTGAGATATATACACCCCGTAAGATGGAGCTAGGTGAACTTCGCCGTCAAGAAAGGGGAAATTAGTAATACTAGTATAGTAAAATCAAAATCATCCTTTTTATCATAAACTTTCGTTTATATTTTACCAGAGTAAATGATGATACTTAGATCCAGAAAAGGGCAGTATTTAGAACCATTGTTTGCTTTATTAAGTTGCAGCTGTTGTTGGTAAATGGTGTCTACATAAGCTAAAAAACTGGGGATTGTCAATAGTAAGGATATCTTCGATGTACTATTATCATTTAAATAGAAATAAGTTCATCACTATTTATTACAGTTCCATTTTGTAGTTTTTTCATGAAATCCCGTTCGTAACAGAACAGAAAAAGATCTGCAATGAGAGGTGCACAATTAGTACCCATGGGGATTCCAATGACCTGATGATAAACTATGGTGCCGAAACGAACATAAATGTTGTCTAGCAAGAGATTCAGTGCCTTAATCATATCATCACATGTCCGGGAGCAATAATGTTGTAAGAGATATTGGAGAAGAATCCTTGTTTTTTGTTGCAGCAAATAAACTGAAGACCCGAAAATTTAAAAGACCATTTAATGAGTTCACCCAATTTGGATTTAATCAAATTATGTAGAAGGGTTGTATAAAGTGTAGAAAAATGCTTATACTGTCAATAGATGAAAACTGGTCTATCTATAGATTGTAATTTATCTAAAACTTCAATAGAATTTTTACACTCCAAAAGTAATTTACACCAGAGTTTTGATATGTTTTTCTCACAATAGTTTTTGACTAACTCCTTTATACAAGTGAGTGCACTAGTTAAATTGATGGACAAATTTGTGGTAGAACAATTACTCGAAGCCGAAATGAAATGATGTTTGTAGGAATTTTTGTGAAGTTTAGGAATCCAGTACATAGTAGGTATGGTGTTATCTTTAGGTGGAACTTTGAGTGTTTCTGTATCCTTGTATTGTTGTTTGGTGAGCGTTTTCTCATCATAATTTGTACGTTTAAAAGTGCTTGACTTAGCCAATTCTTTTTTTTTTGGACATCGATATAGTATTTTTTTCAGATGATGGCAACGTTGTTTGAAGCTTTGTCGACAGGTGCAAACACATATTTCTCACCAAGTTGTTTCAGTTTGGACTTAATTTTGTTAACAGACAGCTTAGGTGGTGACTCGTAATAATTTTCTTTATAGAAATTAATTCTGTTGGTGACTTTACTAATGATTTTATCTTTAAACATATTAAGAGCATGTTTGTCTGCACTTTCTCGTTTGCACCATTTTATACAATAGTTGGTTACCGGGTCTTTAATAGTGTCCAAACAAGCTTGCCAGTTTATTTTCGAAGGTGGGCGATACTAAGGCCCTTTTCTAAAGAATCGTCTACAATAATGCCCAAGTCCCCCGTTAATATATGCCCACAAGGGTCATAGCGATAAGGCGAAGTGGAACAGTCACAGCTGCTAGGGTAGTTCTTCTCGAAATTAGCATCACAGGTAATAGAAGAGTAATTGAAAAAAAAACTTCATGTAGATTTTTTGTAAGTAAAGGAGATCATATGACAGGCATGTCCTGATTATCAAAATAAACTGGAACAAGTTTTTGAACATCCGGGACCCGAAAAATGCCTGCAATATCAATCAAATCGATACCCTTTTTAATATATTTAATTTTCAAAAATTGTTTTTGTGTTCATTGGGTTTGTCCTTTCTAGTATAAAGTCGATGACAGCAAAAGGCGTCGATAATTTTTTAACATCCGTAGAGCGGACTATTAACAGTCATTGTATCACATTTTAGAGAGATTTTATAAAGATGTGTGAAAGGTATAGAACAAAGTATAGTGATTGATTGATTAGTTAGAGTTTAACGTCCAATGAGCAATATTTCAGCTATATCAGGACGAGAACAAGTTAATCAATTCAAAAAATTGAAAGTATCAGAAGAAAGAAATAAAGGTGGAAGGGACAACCTGGGCAACGACTTTTGACTGCCACTGGAAAATTGGAGAAATGGGCAGGGGCAGGAAATTTAGCCTTCCATACGACACCCAGTGCGTCTGCTCTCTTTAGAGAAATATAGAAGGGGTCTTTATACTGCATGGAGCGTGGCGTTTCTCGACACAGTTTGGCTACAATGGTTCGCGGTCAGGCTTTCCGTATTATGACCTGACTACCCCGCATAGACAGGGCATTCCCCTATCCACCACCTGGGGACGCGCCCGGCAGCTCTGTAGCCGAAGCCCCTGAAAACCGATTCAGGTGCCGGCAAAGTATAGTGAACAAACCATGCCGACATTGTTTTTGAAAACAGTATATAGATCTTTAACATTGATGAGGTTCTTACGTTTGTTTTATTATATGTGACCTACGATGTCGTAACTTCGGAGAAGAAATACCCATGATGTCAATTGAAGCATGCTGAGAAATGTTACCCTGACCCATGATGTTGTCATTTAACCCTAATGGGTAAGCTGTACAAATTTTTTGATCCACGACAGTTCACATTCCCTTCTAGATCTCACGAATTTCTCTTAGATTGATCGGGGGCTTTTTCGACAAGATTTAAAGGCTACACTTTAATGTATTTTCTGTCGTGCTTATAAATTAAATTTCAAAAACTAAACTACAGAATGTTTATGTGCAGCCGTAAATTGTTGATTCGATATCTGTCACATGTCTTAGGAGAAAATAATGGTGGAATTCTTTTTTGACAATAATTAATAGATGATGATTTTTCAAAGCCCATTTGGAAATCATCTAACATCACATAGGTATTTAGAATGGTTTAGTTGCACTTTATTAGAACTAAATAGTAATGGCGCATTACATGATACCTCGACTTGCATTTTTTGTGCAAAATTTGCAAGTGTAACTACAAACCTTTCTGTTTCTGACAATATAGATGATAACATACCCCCTTGCGAGGTTTTGTGTCTGTACGACACATATGATGCAAAGCCTGCTAAACATGATTTTATGGACAAACGGACGAACAGACGGACAAGGGTAAAACAATATATGCCTGACTTTACGTCACAGGGACATGAAAAAAACAACTTTGAAGACATGCAATTTTGTTTAATGTGAATGCGCAAACTCAGTTTAAGCGGACTGACTCACTTTGACCTCAGAACCCACGGATTTGAGACAGACTCGTCAGCCTACGGGACAGTCAAACTTTAGGATTTGAAACGGGCAGACGCTCAATATTTTTGGCTACCGATTTATTTTATGAATATGTAACAAGTAGACATGGTCACCACATTTTTCTTGTGTATTTCATGACTGAGATGTAGATGTATTTAGGATAAAAATAAACATTTTGTTTACTATACAGAATTAATTATACACATTTCCAATATCCTGGAATCCGGATTTTACATCGGAGTGAACAACGAGCCAAAATCTAGCACTCCGGTTACACATGTATATGAAACAACGAGCCAGAATCTAGCACTCCGGTTACACATGTATATGAAACTACGAACCAGAATCTAGCACTCCGGTTACACATGTATGAAATAACGAGCCAGAATCTAGCACTCCGGTTACACATGTATATGAAACAACGAGCCAGAATCTAGCACTCCGGTTACACATGTATGAAACAACGAGCCAGAATCTAGCACTCCGGTTACACATGTATATGAAACAACGAGCCAGAATCTAGCACTCCGGTTACACATGTATATGAATGAGGTGATTCTGTTTCTGCTTATGGATTTGTTGTTTTTCTTTATAAACCTAACACTTTTATAGATGCCTCAACTCTTTATAATTTTAAATTTGCAGTTACAAAAAAAAAAAAAAAAAACTTGAAAAATACAAAATACTTAAATAAATAAATAAATACATAAATAAACCACCAACCAGATGTCACGGGTACAAGTTATCTCTAGATATGTTCTTCAATCTGGTCTCCAATGATTTAAAAATGTTTTTGAGAATCAAATTGTCTTTTAGCCATTTTGTGAAAAGCCTGATCTGATGATTTTTTCAGGCATTTTGTAGGTTGCCTAGGAAAAATTGCCCAAAAATTTTAGCCATTCTACAAATTGCCTGAATTATGAAATTGCCTGTAACATATATATTGAGATCCGGGATTGAGATATAGGCCTACTTCCTTAATATATTTTAACATATCTCCTTATTTCACTCATTGTGATATTCTTCGAGGGACATATAAATCTCTGGATTTCAAGACGTTTCGGCCCTAAAACACTTCGGCCATATTGAATTTCGGCCATGTGAAGATTCGAACTTGGACGTTTCGGTCCTGTATCAGTAAATCTTGGCAAATGATAAATAGCCAATTACTTTTTATGAACTGCCTTCGAGATTGGTCACCAACATATCCAACCAGGTAATCCAATTAAAAGCAACATTTGCTCCTAACTTTCTTTGAGAGGAAAATATGGAATAAATCGTAATAAGAGTAGTTACAAAATGTATATTAGGATTTTTTTTTTCGAATGTTGCAGAAGTTTGTCTTAGCTTGGGGTTAGATATACTATTTTGACGACCGTCATTGACTTTCAGCAGAATGCCCAAGTATTATTTGGAATCAAGCAAAAACAAACAAACATAATGCCGCATTTGTTATTTTGTTTTCCAATTAACAAGCAACTTGATCATTATAAAATCATCATTAATACATTTGCAATTTTTAACAACATTACATTATCCGATTAAAATTTCAGAAAATTGTATTATAAGATAAGTAAGACACGTCTAGGTAGGATTTTTTTCATTGAATAAAGGTATTGCCGACCAGGGTATGGCCCGAAACGACAAAGTCCGAAGTTACATTCTGGCCGAAACGTCCTGCTACCAATCTCTGTAAAGTATTTAAATTTATTTACAATCAGAGATATATAAATATATGTAAAGTATTTGAATTTATTTAACTTTGTAAAAAAGGATATATTGACATGTCTCTGTTAAAATGACAAACTGTATGTCTCCCGCCAAATTTACCTGTCGGAAAGTTGTGTATTCGGTCGCGACACCTGTTGAAAAACATGTGTATTACTTACAAAGTAGAGTGCAATGAATGATGACGTCATGAACATGGAGGCCTTCAGTTAGAACTTTGACAAGTATGGTCTTTAAAACTTAAATTTGGTTCAAAGCAGTGAGATGTAAGTATTAATTTTACCACACAGAACATGTACAAAGTGAAAATAATGAAGCAAGTAGGACTGTCAGACTGGATTGTCCAGACAAATGCCAAGATAACCATAAACTTCCCGTCCGTTGTGTGACTACCCCATTATTTACACCAGTGACCCATTCATTCGTTTTATCTTTTAACTTGTTACTGAATTTTAAATTGAAATTATGAGGAAGAGAGCATGTTATAAAGTGCATTTATAACATTTATATCCTTAAAATTTGTTAAAAAAGGCATGATGTTGGGTACATTGCACAGGCACTTTTTCATTAACAATACATTGTGGTATGTTCTAGATCCTTTCAGTCCCGAAATGATATAACCTCTTTTGTGACGTTGCCGACATTATCAGGCTCACACAAATTTCCAGTTTATTGCATTTTCAATACACACAACATTAATGCGTCTCATACAGGCTATACAATTTGTAACTTAAGGTGTCAAACCACCAATTCAGCCAATCAGCACTTAGAACAAATGAAAAAATAGCTCTTTTAGAATCTAAATATAACTTCGAATTCTTGCACCTTTAAAAATAAATGTTGAAATGAAACAAATGATACACCTGTTTGAACATTGATGTGTCAGGCTTATTTTGAGACCAAGGTTAATTGACCAGAATGATCCTTTGAGTACTTATCATAGGGGTTTTCCGGTATACTATCAATGCGTAATGTTTTGGCCGTAATCGTGTATATTTAGTGTTCGTCATGAACACTTTAGCTATCGGTCCAGCTTGACATGCTTGAATTGGATAAAATTAGATGTTGCAGGGGCGGGAAACTTTTAAACAGGTTAAAAATCTCCTTATAAAATTGTAAATAATACAGTAAAATTACTGAATAATCTGGTAGAACGTTACATACTATTGTCCTGAAATGGTAAAAATGTTTGAACACAGTTAAAGTGGGAATCGAGGTGCTTAAAGGCTTTAAAGTGATGGCGGATTGAAACTAAAAAGGAGGTGTCGAATATAAGGCTTGAGTATACAGTACGAGACGTTTATGATACACCCAAACCAATTTCATTTACTACTTCGCTGTTATTAAACTTATTAAATTCCTGCATTGAGAAATTAAACGATTATCGAGTACATTATTAAAACGAAAATAAGGCCTATTTGTTTCACGCGTAGGAATATGAAAAATTAAAGAAAAATATCGAAGATGTCAAAATGGTTTCTTTATGAAAGTTGTTGAACATACCTGCCAACTTTCACCAGTTCACGATTTTTGCGTGATCTACACGATTTTAACCTTCTGTCATGACCGTGAAACAAAAATTTGGCATAAAACACGATTTTGAAGAAATTCACACGAAAAAATGTTTGTTTACACGATTTTGGCTGAAGGGAGATAATCTAAATTCTCGAAAGGGAGTTAACCATATTCTCGATATTAGCCAATCAGAATCGGGTTTACATCGATCTCACGCGGTATTCGCATGAAAAACAGCTGATTGGTTCCGGCATGTAAATAATCGTAAATATGACGAGTTTGGTTGACTTTTTTGTTGATTTTAAGGCTTCAGCGGCGTAAATAAAGTTATGTAACTGGATGGACCACCGGCAATCATAGTGAACAGTTCTTGAGTTATGAATCGGGGTTCACAATCCCTGATACAACGAGCTGCAAGCACCACATGATGGCTATGCGAGTGACTAGGTCGTTGCAAGTTCCACGTTCTGCAGAGTTTGCATAGTTGATCTGAGTAGCCTTAATGACGTTAACAAACATATTGGTACTGTAATGCACAGGGCTCACCACACTTCAAAATAACAGAGAGACTTGAAGTCTCCCTCAGGGTACAGATAGGGAGACTTCAGGTCATGACAAGGAGACTTGTGTACGCGTATCCACATTTTAATTCTAAGGATTTTTGTATTTGTCTCCCCCTTGATTTTCATTTTTTTCAGGTGAATATTAAATATTCAACAATGGCAATAAATCAGTTTTAATCATTCAAATATTATTGTAACCTCATGATCAACAATGTAGATTTACTAAAAAAAGCCTATGTAAGCTGTATCAGATTTATGTTCCTTTTCCCCCAAAAAGTTAATGGTGGAGGTGCTCCTATATTTAGGTTAGATTTATTATAAGGATAATTATATATAGTTTTCTTTTCATTTATCATTAGTTTATCACTCAGTTGCTCAAAGGGACAGTAATGTTGCTACTCCACTACATTATTCTTTTATGAATGGTTCTCCAACATATTGGAGGAATATACAGATGACAGATTGCAAGTCACTTCCTGTATATACATTGGAGTGGAAACGTATATATTTAGGGCATTTGTAATAAATGTATATTATAAGGTCAACTGGGCTTGATTTAAGAATCATGAGATGATGTTAACAACGTTTGAGCTTTGAAGAACACAGGAATAAGCTTTAGAAATCTTATCAATTTACTTCCTGTTACCGGAAATAGAATGGCTATTACCGGCCGGCTATTACCGGCCGGCTATTACCGGCGATTCCACAAGTATTAGGGCGACTTATAATCGCCTTTGGGGGCAACTTTAGGCGACTTGAAGCACAACAGGGCGACTAAATCGCCCTAATCGCCCAGTTTGGTGAGCCCTGAATGCACGAAAGGTCACTCAAAATCCCAAAACACCACTATTTTGACTGAATCAGAAAAGGCAAAAATATTTAAAAAATGTAATGCTTGCTTTATTTTAGCAGAATGAAATAAAAGGAGAAATGCAGTAAATGAACATCAGGCAACTAATAAAGGCGAGAGAGTGGTTTCATTACCATACTTTTAATTTCCCACTAAACAGTCTAACTATAAATTCAAATAACAGCAACATAATGATGAACAGCAAGCACTGCTTTTTGTTTCCCTTTTACAGTTAAAACTAAGTTAAAATTTAACAGAACATAAAACACCAAATGGTCCAAAAACAGTTCACAACTGATTCATTTGACCAAAAATATTTAAGAACCAGCTGAAATGCCCAAAACACAATGAAAGAGGAATGTCTTGCCTCCCTCAATAAAAAGTAAAGTCTTCTATAACACCTAGATGTTTGTATTCATCAAGTATTAGACAAAAAAACTTGACACAAAACGCCTCGAAATCTCACACGACTGAAAAGGAAGGTCGCGCATAAAAACCCCCATGAAGATAATTTCTTTATAGTGATATCAATATGATAATAATAATAATATTTATTCAGGCAAGTGCATACAGTCATATCATGTACACATAAAACAATTTTAAGCAATGAATACCAGTAGATATATTGTAATATTGAACACATACATGTAGGATAACCAATAAGGTCAAAAAGACTTATTTCCAATGGGGTCCTTGTTAATAATTACAAAAAATACCTAAAAGTCTACTCATATGTCCTATAAGCAAATACAAATAAACCTAAATGAACAAGTATTAAACAAAAATGTCGGAATAATGCCACTGAGACACCTTAAACACATACGAACACTTTCAGCTCTTATAGAGCTTTGATTATAGATAGGGTTTTTCCAACCTCCGGAACTCTCTTGGAAGGCTTTAAAGGTATGCTGAAATTTTGATATGATGTTGACGAGATATGCACCTTTTGGAAAATATATGGTTTCATACAGGTTAAACATAAGATAAATTGTCCAGACAGATTTGAATATGGGGAATTTCAGTTGAAAATGTTAAAGAAATGAATAGGTGGTTTCTAACCTTAAAGGAATTTTATTTTCTCCTTGAAGATGAGTATAGATCATGAATTCAATAATATCGTGGTATTCATGTTCATTTTAACTAAATTTTTAGCTGTGACCTCACCATTTCTATGTTGCTATGCACTACTATAAGGGGGGGCGAGACCATTTTTGGGACGCCTGGATTGGCAATTGTTAACTTCGGGAAATCGTGATTGCCCTTCTTTAAGGCCAAAATGCCATCCGGACATGGGAAAAGTGTGTTTTAGATCTGGGAAATCAGGATTTTATGGTAAAATTTAAACGGGATTGCCAAAATTGTATTTTTATGTACAATTTTCTGGGAACAGCACTTTTTGCAAAAAATGTCTGGGATTTCGGGATTTGCTATTAATTTTAATGACGGGAAATCGGGATGAGACCCCCTCTGGCCCCCACCCTACTATAACAGGAGCTAACCGAATATTTGTTCTGAATGACTTTTTTTTGTCTTGCCTGCGATGAAAAGTTGCGGAAGGGAGACTTAGGGATAGCATTTCCAGCAGTGGCATCAATTGCAATTTATGAATTTACAAGCTTAAGTTAGTTGTAGGTCCATAGTAATTGATTTGTGGTTGCATTAATATGGGTACAATTCAAATCCCTACTTAGTTTATGGCCCTGGCTCTTTAGTCATGCATGAATGATCACTTTAATTTTTTAGCAAGCAGTTTGTAGTCCTAGCCACTTGATATTTGACATGCAGTTGAGTCTTGAGTGCATATGGAGTACATACGGATTCCACGCTCATATGGTGGCCCTGACCCTTAGTCATATATGAGCGATCACAACATTTTTTTTACAAGGAAATTGTAAACACAGTTGAAGAATTATATTTTATTTTTATGGCTGCTGCAGCAGATCAATGTGCAAATTAAGGAAATGCAAGGGGCTGGCATGATATATCCTGTGTCCAAAGTTTATTTGCACATTTTGAAAGAAAATTTTTCCAATTTTGTCAACGCAAATGCATCTTCGTTAGCCAAGGGTTACGATCCGCTCTTTTCCTCTTCACCCTTGGCAGATCACGCATTAAGTTAGTAAGACTTGATGTTTGTACATGTACTATGGGAAGACTGTATGGGAGCTATCTGGATTGCATACCTGAAAATGTAATGAACACATTTTCATCAAACTTATAATACCCTCAGTCCTACTTCCTTTTGCCCTAAAGACAATTTCTTGTTCAATGACAACTCCAAATTTATGTTTATATCCTGTCATCTGCAATGTAGTTGTGGTTTAAACTCAGTGGGAAAATTATTTTCGCAAATAGAGGTGTAACGATACACCTACCTCCAATTTAATAGCTGCAATCACAGATCATTTTGTCTGCGGTTGAGTTGTTAGCTTTCGTTTGTAACATACTGAACATTCCCAATCGAAACCAAACAAAAAAATTGTGGTTCAGTGAAACTTCGGTGAATCGTTTCTCCCCTATTCGCAAACTTGGCTTTACAATATTTGTACTTTTGCCATGCCTTTATTTCTTACTGTCATCAACAAAAATCCCAATGGCAATGTTGGATGAAACTTATCATATATGCCCATTTTGATGCAAATTTACTTATTACAATCAAGGACGTATATTTAGAAGGATAGGAAACTCGTACACAATCCATGTTGCAATTTAAAATATATAGCGAAGCGTTTGCTTTGCATTCACTTTTGAGCTATCTACTTAAAAAGTTTTTTATGGATATTAATTAAATTATACTTTCCTGAAAGCTGAATGATTTTTGCATCTGTAGAGTAAATTTCGTTACATTACAGCAAGTAGTTTCTTCAATACATATGATTGAAATTTGTAATCAAAACATTTTTGTTGATTTTTTTTCCACTTCCCGTTTTCATCAGTAAAAATGCACCACGATTTTGAACTAAATGCTTTAAAAGTAGTGCATAGAATTTCATAAATTTAATATTTTCCTGCAGTTTAACATCTACTGTACTCGCAGAATAATTTTTGTGACTAACATTATTATATTTCCGTTGTTATAAGGCTGAAAAGAGAGGGTCCCAAAGTGACAAAATCTCACGCCTCTCGATATATTTCCAGAATATCACGAGATGCTTATCCTTCTAAATATACGTCCTTGTTACAATTTTTTGTATATCATTTCATCAGAAATATTATATTAAAGCATAAGTGTTTTTTGTTCTTTTAATGTTTGTAAAATATATGACATCCAGTCTTCATGAAATTCATCAGTGACAGACAAAACCAACATTTTGGAAGAAGGACTGGTAAAAAATTGTAATGTGTGGGTCTGAAAAATCTGACATTGATCTTGAGCTAAACCATATAAACACTTATCTATCATGTCTATTAAAAAAGAAATACGGGTATTCCATGTGTATTGTTGAAAATTTCATTTGGAAAGAATATAAAAAACTCTTGACTTCAGTCATAATAAATGGTTTTGCTGGAAGGTTTTTAGAATTGCATCTTGGTATCATACATGTATATGATAAGACAAGTAAGGTTTCCAGAACTGTACATTTCTAATGCCAGTTTGCAATATTATTGATGTAAATCCATTATGAGAATTTTTTTTATAGATTTTTCGTCCTTTCCTTCTAGAATTATTGTAAAACTTACTAAAAATTTATATTTTTTGTCCATTTGCATTGGGTAAACTACTGATCAATAACCTAGTTTGGGGGTATATAGGAATCACCCAGTCAGTCTGTCTGTCTGTCTGCCCATGTACCTTACGGCACTTTTTCTCCCAAACAACTGTTTGGATTTTGATGAAATGTTACATTATTGTAGTACACCACCTGAAGATGTGCATGAAACAAAGGCAGTAGAATACAGAAGGAATATTGGAAGTAATATGGTTGCTGTTTGAAATTTTAAAGGGGAGATACTTCGTCTTTGGATATTTTCTGGAAAAAGTTGGACAAATGCAGCGCATGTCTCTTAGAATGGTGCTAAGATTTTGATGAAATGTTACACAGTTGTAGCATTTTAACTGAAGATGTGCACGAAGTAAAATGGTTACTGTCTGAAATTTTGAAGGGGATATAATTTGTCTTTGAATATTTCTATATTTCTTGCAAAAAAGAAGGGAACCTTGTCAGTGCATGTCCTATTAAACATGTACTTGGATTTGTCTTTACACAACTGTAGTAAGTCTGCTGAAGATGTACATGAAGTAATAAGGGGAGATAATTTGTCTGTGAATATTTTTAGGAATAGAGAGGAGTTCTGAACCCTGTTGGCACATATACTCTTAAACAGGTGAAGTGTTACACAGTTTTAGTTTACCAACTGAAGATGTGCATGAGGTAATATGGTCAAAATTTTGAAGGAGAGATAATTGGTCTTTGATTATTTTCTGTGTCCATACTTGTATTGTGTCCACAACTGTACTTTGTCCACACACACTTAAAATTTGCACTTGTCATATTGATTCAGGGTTCAGTGAGCGGGGTATCCGCGACAGTTCTAATTTCCAAAGGTTTGGGTTATTCTGTGCTGTAAAATCTACTTTACCAGTAGGTATTAGTAGTTTTTCCATTAGAAACTCGCAGGGAGTTTGGAAACCAAAATCAACATTTTGTAAATAGGATGAATAGCAATTCAAGTTTTTTCTGTTAAACTATTACAAACGACCTGTAAAACCAAGTTTTATTTTTTCTGATAAATAGGATTACCAGATAATCTGGTTTTACAAGATAAATTGAGTTAACCTTCTTTTAGCTGGCTTGTATGTATGTCCAGAGAGCTATCATCATACCCCTGATGTCAGTGTTGGCAGCAAAACTTTAACCTGCCTTGTGGAATTGAGACCTGAACAGCTAGGATGTTGATATTTGGTATGTGACTTAGCTTTATTCTGGTACTATACTTTTAGACATTTTGACCTTGACCTTGCCCTGTGGGCAATTTTTAAAAAACTAACCTTGCTTCTAGAAGGTAGGCTTTTAGTTGTAGGGTGTTTATCATGTTTATATTAGGTATGTAACTTCCTTATGATGAAAGCTTTCTAGTGGTACCATATTTGTAAACTTTTTGACCTTTACCTTGCCCTGAGGGCAATTTAAAAAAAACAAAACCTTTAACCTTGCCTCTAGAAGGTAGGCTTTTAGTGGTAGGGGGTTCATACAATGTATTTGGTATGTAACTTCCTCATGATGAGAGCTTTCTAATGGACCATATTTGAAGACAATTTGACCTTGACTTTGCCCTGAGGGCAATTAAAAAAAACTCTTAACCTTGCCTCTAGAAGGTAGGCTTTTAGTGGAAGGATGTTCATATTTGGTGTGTAACTTCATATTGATGAGAGCTTTCTTCTGGTACCATACTTGTAGACATTTTGACCCTGACCTTGTCCTAAGGGCAATAGAAAAAAAAAAAAAACTTGCCTGTAGAAGGAAGGCTTTTAGTGGTAGGGTGTTTATATTTGGTATGTGAAAAAATACACGGAGGGAGAAGTGATTAAAATGGTAGAATTTCTGATTGACAATATATTTGCCCAGTTTTGAGGATTTTTTTTTTTCAACAGACCATCAGAATTCCAATAGGCACAAACTGTGCACCTCTTTTAGCTGATCTGTTTCTCCACTCTTATGAGGCAGAATTCATTGAAAGGCTTTTTCAAAATAAAGACAAAAAACTGGCCCAGTCCTTTAATTTCAGCTTCCGTTATATAGATGATATTTTATCACTAAACAACCCTCGCTTTGGTGATTTTTTCATCTCATTTATCCAAAAGAGCTTGAAATTAAGGATACTACAGATACTTCCACATCGGCGTCGTTCCTTGACCTTCATCTTGAAATTGACAACAGAGGCCTCGTTCCGTGACCTTCATCTTGAAATTGACAACATAGGTACATTACAAACTAGGTTGTATGACAAACATGATGACTTCACTTTTCCAATAGTCAACTTCCCTTTTCTTTGTGGCAACATTCCAAAAGCACCAGCATATGGAGTTTACATCTCACAACTCATTCGCCATTCAAGGGCTTGCGGTCGTTACTATGACTTCCTTGATAAAGCCCAGTTGCTTACAAATAGACTACTTAAGCAAGGGTACGTTACCAAAAACTTAAAGTCATCACTACAGAAGTTTTACGGCAGACATCACAATCTTGTGGATCGTTACGGGATATCTGTTTCCCAGATGACAACAGATCTTTCCCTCTACAACTAAAGTTTGTTTTTCCTCTATCGGATTTGACTTTACTACCGGAATTGACATGTTTAACATGGCGGGTGTCTTATAAGAAGTAGGAGATGCTTACTCTACCGGTGCACCTGATCTCACCCATGGTTTTTATTGGGTCCGTGTTGTTTGTCTGTATGTGTGTCTTCATTTATATCTCGAAGCCATGAAATGGCTGGAGAGATATTGATATGGCAAGAAAAAAATCACGTGCCCCGCTTGAGGCTTCAAGCCTATTAACAGCTCTAAAAGATGATCTTCGTGCTTCCAATAAAATATAGTGCGCAAGTTCCTTTCAAAATCGGATACTTTAGTATTTAAGTTATATTTCTTCATTTTCTTGAGTTGAATACAGTAGTGTTGTTATATTAAACTGAAAACAATATGCATGTTAATCAAATTACTCGTTTTTTTACTCGTTGCTTATAGAAAATGAATGGCTGTCTTTATATCTGATGGGAAAACACACCCATTGACCTTTATAAGATGTTTTTATTGGTTTAGAATGAAACATACGATAAACACGTCAGATGTGTATTCACACAGCTGAAGCGATCTATATTTAAAGTTTACATAAGAACACGTGTCCAGAAGCGCGATTAATTTAGTATTATAACATTGAGTTTATTACATTACGTTTATAAATTTTCAAAGTCAGTTACGTATTTATTGTTTTGAGTATCAATTAGTGCTTAATAGATTCAGGGATTGGTGTTCTATAATTATGATTTAAAATATTTATTTAGGTCAAACATGTCCCCATTCATAGTTACAAAAAATCAATAACGAGTTGTTGTAGTGTTTATTCTTAAAATAGTGTAGTAAATGTTTCGTAGCATTCAAAATACAAACAACCACGCTATTTGTTCGTTCGTTTAATTTGGCCAGAAGACTGAAAACTTCTTTAAAAGGCTCTCGCTTTGCGGTCGCCTTTTAAGAAGTTTTTACGCATTTAAAATCGCAATAAGTGGCCAAATGCGCTTGATAATATATTATAGCAATGAAATCAACATGCGAAATCACACAATCCGATTATTTTCACGTATTACGGACTATAACTTAATACATGCAGACGTATGCAGTAGTTCTTTGGATGACTACGAAGTTTTGCCACATGTAGAATTTCAGGGCTTCGAGATGCAGCTCCATCGGAGCTTTGATTTTTTTTTGTCCCCTACTCAATTGGTGTCCTTGTTTCTTAGTGTTTCCGATGTTGCCTTTGTCCATGGATTGTTTGTTCTTTTGACTGGCGGTTCGGTTCTCACTTACTTTCTTATGATGACGTTTTTAGTGGTACCATATTTGCAGACATTTTGACCTTGACCTTGCCTTGAGTGCAATTTTTTTAGAAACTTTAACTTTGTGTCTAGAATTAAGTTGTTTAGTGGTAGGGTGTTCATATTTGGTATGTGACTTTCTTGTGATGAAAGCTTTCTGATGGTAACATACTTGTAGACATTTTGACCTTTACCTTGCCCAGAGGGCAATTTTTTAAAAACTTTAACCTTGCTTCTAGAATTTAGTTGTTTAGTGATAGGGTATTCCTATAAATTGGTATGTGACTTTCTTGTGATGAGAGCTTTATGATGGTACCTTTTTGTAACTCTCAAAATTATTGTGTATTGAGGTTACCCTAATCCTCGGCGAACTATGTTGTCTTCTGACAACTTTTGTTTTGTGTTAATTTCTCATTCCATTTATATGTTAACAGATTGTGAATGGCTTTTTCAAGTAAAAAGAGTCCTGAAAAATTCAAAATTTGACATGATTTCTTTCATGATATAATTTGTTCATGACGATCATTTTCTATCCAGGAAACCCCTGAATCCACAACCTGCTCACACTTCACATTTATTTGCCAGAACATACTGCTGTTTGAATACTCTAATGCAATGCTTCCATTTCGCATAATCTCCTTTTACATGCAGTTTTCTATATAGTGTATCCATATTCCATAATATTTGTAATTAAAAGTAACTCTTACCACCACATATGATCTTGAAAGGATAATAAAATTTCATTATTAACACGAAATAGCAAGTCATTCTAGCGTCATTTTTAATGCCTAGAGCAAAATGAAGTTGTATGATCAAAATATGGGTTTAGATGCAAAGAACTATGCCATAATGTCTGATAAAATTATCCTGTATCAGACTGAGGTAAAAGCATTGTTCACTGCTTTTTTTCCCCTGATCCACAAGAAGTGGCTTTGTATTATACCTGATACCCTCTGTCATATGTTCATCCGTTCATCCATGTCTGTCTATCCATTCGATCAGTCAAATCACTCCCTTGAAGGATTTTTACCAATGAATTTTAACTTAATAAGATGGTGTGTACATAGTAGAGCAGAAAACACAAGCCAAGTTAAATTTATAGAGGTATAGGAGTATCATGTAATGCTGCATTAATATTTTGAAAACTTTATGCTCACAAAGTGTCATATTGAGACACACATGACGTACATCGTTAATTCAAATGTCATAAGGCAAGAATATCGCTACTCTCAGGCACATATTATGGTGAGAATTGCGACAGAGATGCAAGTACGTCCTCATTTTTTTTTGCTATGAGTTGACAAAACATATACACTTATATACTTGATACTTACCAGTGTCATAATATATTTCTTTTATCTATATGATACCATTGGAATAACTTTATATGTAATGACCCATTACTATGTTATTGCTAATTAGATATTATTTCTTTCTTTGTTTTAAATCATTAGATATTTGGACATTTTTCTCCAGTTTGAAACATGTAAAAAATGTTGATTATGGTAGAATTTAATGGATGACAGCATGTCAGTGTTTGATACAATCAAGCTGTTCTAAATCAACTTAATTAACTAGTAATAAAACTAAAGAATTCATGTTGTCAGCATAGAATTGGAGAAATGCTTGATATTTTGTCAGTTAATTTGAACAACATCCCACCCAAGAAAAGTAATATAAACTAAGGTAATGAGAATATTTATCCTGATTCATTGAGTTTTATAATTTTGAGTTAATTCCCTTGATGGGAACAAATGAATATTTTGGTAAGAGTTATCACCCCTCTTGCTACAAGAAGTGAGATAACTCTTACCAAAATATTCATTTTGTTTTGCAAAAAATTCCATTGACTTCCTGAAAATAATTGTTGCCCTGCCAGTCATGGAACTGGCATATTTATTTTTTCTGCAGTCTTGCAATATTTTTGCTGGACCTACTAGTATGCAAGAAAAGTAAAAAAAAAACAAAACAGCTGTTTGTTTGCAATGCATTGGGCTATCATACATGTACAACATATTATATGTCCCAACAAGCCATCTTTTGTCCGTCCAACAGAACAGTGACGATTTTTGTCAACTCTGTTTTTGTGTCGCCTGTTTTACATGTTGTAGGCAGGGCGGACACATTGGATTACTATCCAATTGTCTTGCATTGTCTGTCATCTTGGTCCTCTGTTTTTGTGTCGCCTGTTTTACATGTTGTAGGCAGGGCGGACACATTGGATCACTATCCAATTAATTGTCTTGCATTGTCTGTCATCTTGGTCCTCTGTTTTTGTGTCGCCTGTTTTACATGTTGTAGGCAGGGCGCCCATCTCTAGATTTTCCATGGAAATTACATGGAAACTGCTAATTTGCATTTCCATGGAGTATTGGAACATGGAATTCCGTGTGAAAGTTTAAAAAAAAATTCCATGGAAAATAGAGTGTCATGGAAAGTACCTACATGGAAATTATTTTTTTCCATCTCGACATGGAATTCCATGTTCCAATACTCCATGGAAATGCAAATTAGCAGATTCCATGTAAAACTGACATGGAATTCCATCTCAGTTTCCATCTCACATGGAATTCCATGTCCATCTGAGATGGAATTCCGTGTCAGTTTCCATGGAAATGCAAATTAGCAAATTCCATGGAAAGCTGACATGGATTTCCATCTCAGATGGAAACTGACACGGAATTCCATCTCAGATGGAAAACTAACATGGAATCCATCTTAATTTTCCATGAAAATCATAACTGCGTAACTACATGGAAAATAAGAAAAAAAGATCTCATCTAAGGAGTCGTCTGACATTTAAGGTTTACCAGTTGGTTTTGGCTTTTGGCGGCATTTTTGCCTATCCATCATAGTTTTGTTTTTTCGTCGAAATCCATCCATGATATAGAAATATTCAATGATTCAATAGATTTAAAATATCATCTTTATTGTATTTTATTGATTCTGCATGGTTTTGAGTCATTTAAAACATTGTTGATCCCCACGTCATCTACAGCTGACCATTTAGTTTTAATGACATCTGTGAAAATAAAAAAAAAA
>MJUU01036274.1:67411-82730 GCA_002080025.1 Modiolus philippinarum | reverse complement strand
TCATAGCTTTGCTATATGGTCTTATTTTGATACAGAGAAAGTCATAGCTTTGCTATATGGTCTTATTTTGATACAGAGAAAGTCATAGCTTTGTACAATATGGTCTTATTTTGATACAGAGAAAGTCATAGCTTTGCTATATGGTCTTATTTTGATATAGAGGAAGTCATAGCTTTGCTATATGGTCTTATTTTGATACAGAGAAAGTCCTAGCTTTGCTATATGGTCTTATTTTGATACAGAGAAAGTCATAGCTTTGCTATATGGTCTTATTTTGATACAGAGAAAGTCATAGCTGTATAAACACAAATTCCAGTTAGTATGTCTGTTTAAGGGGCTACAGTACCTAAACCAGCCCATCTAATCAATTCACACAGTCTTTCTGGTCTCATCTGTGTCATTAATGTTATAAACTAAGACACAAATGCTATAGCTTTAAGAAGTAATAGGTTGTATTAAGTTAGTAAAAAAAAAGCAATACAAAAAAAAACACAAACTAAGAGTTACAGAAATATTAAGATCAAGTTTCATGTAGCAATATTACCGAAGGATCTTTAATTTAAGGGTGTATTCCAGGAGTTGCCTCTGCTGGATTTAGTTGGAGGATGAATGCCTTTGCTGTTATACATTGGCGGATATGCATGACCAGTCTGATTAATTTAGAGGATGTATTCCTTGGTCTTGCTTAATTGGAAAATGCATAATAGTGCTTTCAGTTGATCCATTCTTGCATCTCCTTGAACATGTTGAAATGACTTAGTCCCTGATAGACTGGTTGTTACATATGTTTCTCCTTCAGCAGGTTGCTTGGGAGGATATGGATGCCTCTGGCTCTCTAAAAACTCATTGATTCCAATACCACTGTCCTCAGCTAAAGTCAGTTAGCACATCAGGTGCAGACACAGTTCCACAAGACATTAACTATCATTATCCGTAATCTATTATTTATCAAATTTATTCAAGATCTAATTATTTTTTTGTAGTGATAGGATTCATTGAATAGCATTTTAAAAAACTCTGATATTTTTAATTCTTGACATATCCTCACTTCATAATTGACAGGTAGTCAGGACTGGGAAAAGGTTAATTAACAAGTTTGTAAGGGAAATCATTCATATGGAATATTGATTTGAGAGTTTATTTTAATTTGAAAAAGAAAAAAAAGGATTATATATTTTCATATTTGAGAAAGCTGAATTGAGTTACATAATTGAAGAAAGTCAGAATTAAATCTACTGCCAATATTTGATTAAAAAGGTGTCAAATTCAGCCTTATGAATAACTAAGTATGAGAAAAATATTATTATGTAATGATGGTAGTCTTAGATATATATATTTTGTGCAGATGGTTCAAATCAACTTTTTCAATAGACTGAATTGAGATTTTAAATTGAAAGAAGTTGTCAGTCAGATTCCTTTTATAATGGAGGCAAAAAGGCAACACATGTGATGATAAATTGAAAAATATTGACCATTTTAAACTTCAAAAGGAGGCTCATGTGAGGTTGCAAACAATTTTAAAAATTGTTGCAGTGAAGGTCAAATGTTGAATTTTTTGTGAGGTTGTCATTTCTAACACTATAAAGTAACTGAGAAACTTAATGCAAGATCATTTCTTGACTTGGCAAAACTCACACATAGTAACAGTCAAGGTCACAGAATAAAAGGGTCAAAGTCAATACGTGATCAAAAAGTCATATTTTGAATTCATTCTCTGAACACCACCATTTGAAAAAAAAAAAAAAACAGCAATCATCATGATCATTAAAGATACAGCACAATTTAAGTGAACTGAAAACTTGTAACTAAACTATAAGCTACTTGGGACACATATAGACATGCACCATATTCACCCTATAAATCTGACTAGACCCTATAAAGCTGGGCCTATAGGCCTACAGATTTCCAAATTTGATCTAGAACCATCACTAGAAATGAGAAAATGAGTTCAAATTGTTATGGAAGTATAACAATTCAATCTCGTATACTAAGTGAAAATGTTCATGAATACAGTGAATGAAGTGCACCTAGATACCAAAATTTCTATCTCATAAAAAAACAAAACAAAACAAAAACAAAACAAACAAAAAATGGTATGTTCACTTTACAAACAGGTGAAAATTGACAGGAAAACTTTGAACCCAACAATCCAAATTCAGGTATAAACGGAAAAATCTCCCCTCCTTTTGTGATTTGAAACCATGTTCTTTTGATTCATGGCCAGAAAGGCTTTGATTCCCAAAACAGATGAAACTGCCACAGGGTAATTTCCGAGTAGACCAAGAAATATCACAGTAATTTTGGACAGGGGAGCTTAAGGTATACCGTATTCCTCGTATTAAGCACTCAGGGCACTTAAAAATTTGATAAGGCAGGCTCTTATTTAGTAGGACAAAACCATGTTCCAAAATGAACCTCTTGTAAAGAAATTATTCAATTTTTCATGAGTATACAATGTAATCAAAGTAAAAATGCTTCAACTATCAAAATCTTTCACAAACCGAAGAAAAGAATAAGGCTGATCAGTTGTTTGTACCGAAATGCAAACAAAAAACATGATAACTTGATTGTTTACTTATGACTGGAAACTCTGATGCATTCGCATATATTCATACCCATGTGCAATTTATAAAAACAAATCAATGACAGAAAAATATGAAATAAATACGGAAATTACGGTTCCTTGTTGGAATTTCAAGGGGGCACTTCAGGATTTCAAACGAAATTGAGGATAGGGGCACTTAATACGAGGAATACAGTATATGAGCAGTTTTATTCCAAGATCTAATCATTTTGAAATCCAAATTCAGAGGTAAATACATATTTTAGGAAATTTTGCATGATTTTGGAAATAATTCTCATTTTACTAGAGTTTGTTGAATGCCAGAATACTCAATACGAGGAGATGTAGGCATGTCTACATCAGCTTTGTTCCTGGTATACTTGATATTGCACCTGTAATTAATCATACACTCTGTACATAAATGTGGACCAAAAAGTCGTCAGGTGAGATGGTATTGTGGATTTTGATAAAAATCAACTGACATCATATAGTTTTTTTGACAAATAATAAATTGAAAGATGATGAGTGTGGGTGGCTTATAAAGGTGTAAAATTTAATTTTAGGTTTTTTCTGGTAGATTTATTGTATTTATTTTTTGATAAATCATGATAAATGCTATAATTAACAATGATAAAGCAGAAATCGTTATTACAATTCAAATCAGAAGTGAAATCGGAGAAAACGACATATTAACCTGGAGGTATTGACATGGGGATGTTTTTCCAAACTGAGGTAGATTACATGTAATAGTCTTGTGCGGAATTGATGGGACCCTGAAAGTAAATTGGAAACCTTGAGTATTTCTAAGTTCGCAACAATTTGCTACGGCGTGATTTTGTTTGTGTCCTGATGACTTTCCATTAGTTTTCAGTTGTATCATGATAACGTTAGACTTTAAGGGAAACAGGCATGAATACAAATGTATATATATATGGGGAAAATTCCGTAAAATGAGGAAAAAATCTCATAAATATCTCCTCCTATTTTTCTTAAACTCTAACTTCTACAATTTATTTTTGAATATAGGTTGGAATTTTTTAACAACTACTTTACATCCAAAGCACAGTGATTTTGCATTGGATATTGTCCAAATGAATTCCTATTTCATGCACTGCAGTGGCTCAATATTCATGATGTTGCTCTTTTTGTAGCCCTATAGCATAAATTTCAAACCACAAAAATTCACAATTAATTTACACTATTTTTGAACAAAATTCTAAAATTAAGATTTTAAAAACATTCAATGCTTTGAAGTTAAGCAATGTGATGGTTTAAGATGTACATTTTTATATCAAAACATTACAGAGTTTAATATATTCATAGATATATAGATTCTTGGATGACAATCTTGGCTAATATGTTTAATATTATCTCTAGGCTGTTATGTAGTCTTCTGAATGGAGTAAGTTTTAAGTAAGACTTCAAATTGATACCCAAAGGGTTATTAGTAGTGGAAAATTGATTTGACAGGAGACTTTTAAACTGACCTAGAAACTAATCATTTTTTTCAGCTTAAGCATCTTAAACACCTTGATGAACCTGCTCGGATAATCTTTGTCACTTATACTCTTTTGATGTTTAGTTGTATATTCTGTAGTATTTTGTTTGATGTTTTCTGTGGTAGGTTCAGATACTAAAAATTTATAAATTTGTTGACAGTTTCACCTTACAGCAGTATTAGAAATTATGAAATAAAAAGGAGAGTTGTCATGGAAATATGGAAAGTTATCATTTATCATGTTTATTAGCAATGATATGTAAGTACTTGGATATGTTATTGTTATTGTTAGTTTGTGTTCCATTTGTTTACATTTTATTTAATGTGGCTGTGGGCCTTAAGTAAAGCCCAATGAGCATGATGAGGGCTAAAATTGTTTCCTTCTTTTGTCTGTCATTGTTTTTGCTATACACTGTTATCATCACTAGCCAAAACTAAGAGTTTCACATTAAGGGATTGCAGTGACCTCAGCTTGGGAAAGAAATTAAGGGATTATAGTTCCATTTGTTTTCTTGTTATTAGTGGACCTACCAAAGCCCTATGGGAGCTAAAATGATGACTCTGTGCCTGTATTTGTGAATTGTCTGTCAGAATCATGTTCCTACTAGTAGAAAAAAAGAAGGGAAACGGGGAATGTGTCAAAGAGATAACGACCCAAAGGGGAGTAATAACTGTAATAGTACCTACACTGTACATGTACATTTATCAGGAGCTGAGCCAAATTTCACATTTGATGTACAATGGGAGATAACTCTCACTTCACCTAAATAGGAGTTGTTGCACATAGTCAGTTCAGGAGGTTATAGAGAGACCTTTCTGATTGATATTAATTTGTGTGTTTGTATAAGGGGGGGGGGGGGCAGGGTCAGGTGAAATGCTTATTATGATATAGTATCGTCTTTCCCTGTGCCTATCTCGGCCTGTAGAGCACTGTCGCAAAAACCATCAATCAAATTGGGCAATTTCTTGGATGTGAATCATGTTTGTACTGCCATACAATAACTGATGGCTGCAAATTTTAAGGTGACAGATATATAAGAATCACAATAGTATTATTGATACTTTTCAGTAAAAAAACTGTAAAGTATCAGATACTTGTCAAATTATTTTGATACTTTTAGTGAGTTTTGAGAAGGATAATGGATGCCAAGTGATGGCAATAGCTCACACTGACCCTTTGGACTCAGGTGAGCTAAAAATCAATGAATCCTTATACCTTACATGTATTACAGAAATATGATGGTCAACATTAGATTTAGCTGCGGAACCATAAGGACCATAAGAGCTACGGTCCCGCAGCTACATTAGATTGTGCATGCTTTCACACATACATATGAAGCACACAAAAAGTATGCGAACTCTTAAACATCAGGAATACTTAACTGTTTATAACTAGTTAAATTCTGATTTTTATGTGAAAAATGGAGAAACAGTTAAATTTTATTGTCAGGGAAGCACTCTTTGAAATGATATGAAACATGTCAGAAATTTTAAATAAGTATTTATCATCCTGATCACATGACTTTTTGACTCAACATGATTTAATAAATGAATTCCTACTTTGCAGTTGAACTAATCTTTTTTGTCTTTACTCCCTTGCAGCAATGAATGGGGTAATTTTAGTTTTGCAGTTGTCGGTGTATGTATGTCCAGAAATTATCTTCAGAGTTTTCTATGTTTATGGCTTGTTTAAACCAGTGCTAGGGGCCGTTTTGAACTTACTGTGAGGTTTGAGGAAGGCCTCATGGTGACGTCAAGATGAAGAACAACAATGAAAGCGTTGTTCCATATTGTTTGTTTTTACCATATATTTGTAGAGACTTTGTCTCATGTGCATTTACTCCATATCCCTTAATTGATTATTGTGTATGTATACATTGCACCCTTATTATTTCATCTCATTTTGAAACAGGCAAGATTTTGATAATATGAAAGGGCAATGATTACATATTGAGAGAAAAAATTACATTGAAAATATGTAACTTTCAGAAAAAGTTGACCTTAATAGGTGTAACAACTAATTCCGTCTCCCATTGCCTCCCATGTTAAATTGCAAATGTTTCTGTGCTCATAGAATTTTTATCTGAAGTTCAAATAAAATGACAAATGTCTCCTCTGAAAGACACATCTTTTGGTAAACCCTCATGAAAAAATCAACCGACCTTAACTGTAATATAAGAAAAACTGGTTCCGGGAAGGTCACAACCCAGGGATAGGTACTTCCTGTCTGTGTTTTCACGGGAAAAATACCTCCGCTTTCAACTTTGATAAAATCTTTAATTTTCATCGAAATCGTATAAATTTAGGCTTAAAAGATTCACTGTTGAATGCCCTTTCAATTCAATTCACAATAACTCGCAAACATTTTTAATCTACAACGCTATTGACACTTCTGTGGAACTATGTCGTCTCAAATAAGGACTATATTCACATATGTGCCTGACTGGGTTCCGAATTAGTTGTGTTACACCGTAATAGTAGTTTTTACTTTATGTACTGCCATTAAGGGAGGAGCTGAATATCAGAGGGAGCATTGTAGTAGTTGCTTAATATTAAGTCTGATGATGAAGTTGGTTTGTAGCTCTATGCCTTTCCTTACCATTATGTCTCTTTGCCCTTTAGATTTAGCTTTTGACAGTTCTGTTCAGTAATTTTTTATTTTTCCTGTAAGCAAAATTGAAAAGATTTCAGTAGCATCCATGATCCATATGGATAAAATTCTTTTGTTTGTGAATTCACAGAAGGTCATTTGGTCATTTTTGTATACCTTGTCAGGTGTCATGTAACTTTGGTCTCAAATTCATGATTGAGTGGACATATGAAGGTTTTCTTCTTTGGTCAAACACTAAACAAATGGGTATGTTTTTGTATTCAATGTGACTGCAGTCATTGGATGTAAACTTGTACTGACTGCCGTATGACATTTGATAATTTAAATTGAATTTTAGAATCGACATGCACTTTCTTGTGTAATCTTGTGCAAGCTATCATGCAGGAGATTATGAAGATGTATTGGAAAACATATGCCGATTGAATCTGCTTAATGTCATACATAATACTTAAATCAAGTTAATTCACGATAAAAGATAACGGAATGAGAAAAATACCTCTACATCTTCACATGTATATTGTGATGATATTGAAAATATCTCGGTAGTGATAACGTGACCGCAGGCAAACGGTTAAACAAAGTCGTCTTGACGTAATGTTAAACATTTCTGATACGGTGTATTTGCTAAACATGGGAAAAAATTTGTGGGTATCACTTGATGTGTACTTCAATGGGCATCTTAAACCACATGACATTTTAACAAGGTCTCTTGGTTAAAATACTTAGTCTGTAGATAAAAAATTAGTCCCCAAGTTTTGGTTGATAGAGATAGGATAATGTTGGTTGCAAGAAACAGCTTGTCATTCTGTACAAGTCAGGCATTGTTTGGTTGACAAGAATTTGTGTATTTCATTGTCCTGTTCTTTTCCAGATTGTAGAATCGAAGTGGTATTGTAATGTGTATAATTTTAACCAAATATTGATCATATATTACAAAAAATATTTCAATGAAATTTTCAAAAATATTTTGATTTTATTTTCAAAGAGAAGTACTCTATCAAATTTTGGAGAATATAAAATTTGTCTTAAATGACCTTAAATTTAGAATCCGATATTTTAGAAAGGAGCTTATGATCATGATGATTGTGTGTTCATTGTAGAGCTGAGCCTTTATTATCTCATTCCAACAATTTTTTGGAAATAATGTTGCAGATTTATCTATTTACCATGTTTAACTTTATGATCTTCATTTTTTTTCAAAACATGTGCAAAAACTTAAGTTTGAATTGATTGTTAAAAGTTAAAATAGAATGCTTTCCCAGGAAATAGATAAATATTGTATTGTTTTAGTGACCAGTTGGTCTAGCCATGAGAGTTTTTTATTTCCTCAAATTGTGTTTACAAAGTTGAAAAGAGGTTTCCTTATAAATAAGGTAATTTTAGAAATGAGACAGAAAGGAGGTTAATTTGTTCTGTTGACAAGAGAGGAAATACTGGCAAGAAAAAAAAAAAAAAAACAAAACAAAAACTTGTAAAAAACAAAAGAAGAAAAGAATAACTCAAAAAAGATACAAGAAAAAAAGCAACAACAACAAAAAAAAAAATAAAACAAAACAAAAACTAACAAAATCTAACAAATATGAAAATAAAATAAAACAATTAAAAAGGAAATTAAAGCAAAAAAGACAAAACAAAAAAAATGCAAGAGCAAAAGTATTATATCATTAAAAGACGGCAAAAAAAAAAACCAAACAAACAAAAAAAAGGAAGACTGAAAAAAATCTCAATCTTTGAAATTACACAAATGCAATAGCCTAATTACTTTGTGAAAATGTAGTAAAACATACAACAGTCTTTTCCTCGTCTGTATTGTACATGTATAGAATTTCCATGTTATCTTTTACATGTTGTATATATTTTCAGATAAATTGGTAAAGGCATGCTGATTGATGGACAAACGATGTGAATACAGAAAAAAACTAATGGGGTGAATTATAAGTTTTAACGATGTATCAGTTTTTGGATAATACTGTTAATTACAATGAAATGTGTATTCCGTAGTATGGATTAATTATGGATTATGTAATTCAAATTAAGTAAAGGGATAACTAACACCATTTAAATATGGGTAAGTTTATAGTTCATGATTATCTTCCATTTAGTTCTTTTAGATTTTGGAATATAAATATTTTTGATTTTCCTATTTAAATTATTTTACTGGCTATGTACATGTAGGCATTGGATTAGTTGATAGCACATGAAATTTTATGTTTTACAAGCCAAGTTGTGACTTTTTTTCCCAAAACAACAATGCCTCCTTCATCATATTCCATGCAAAAATATTTTTTCTACTCTCAAAATAAGCATCAAAATATTTTTTCCATAAAAATGCAAAGCCTATAAAATTGTATTGTTGCTCATTTGAAGGCTACTGTTTCTTTGCCATCTTACAGAATCCAAATATGTTGGCCAAACACATGTTGTCTAGCAATTTTGTCTTGTGACACTCCAGTATTACTAAATCCTTGATCAGTTCCCTTCAATATTCATTAAGGAAATGTAAGGTTCCATTGAAATATATTGAGAAAAGATTTTTTTTATAGTTAAAGTAATAAAAAAAGGAAGTCATAGATCCATGTGCTAATTATCTATGACATATGAAAAATGACATAACAAATTTGGCGGAGTATGGGTTTCTCTTGATTTTTCGTTGGTTTATGACCATAATAATTGAATTTTCTTTGACTTGAGAAGCTATGACACAATAATAATAATAAAAAAAATAATAACAATGCAGGCAGGGTAGGGTCATCAAACTGTGTATCTCAGTCACTACATATGCATGGTAGGATAATGTAACCTTGCAATAATTATGCATGTATCTCTGATCAGCATCCAGGAAAAATTAGGCCACTTTGACCTATATTTTGAGTTTGATAGACTTACATTCAAGTTTACAAATGACTTCAGATATCAGTCACAATACATGTACATGATAAGATCATCTAACCTTGCTTATGCATGCATATCTGATCAGCATCCAGGCAAAAGTAGGTCACTTTGACCTATATTTCCTCTGACCGACTAGCATTCAAATTTACGGACAATCAGATCATGGTCACTTTACTTTTATAGGATCATCTATCCATGAATATGCATGTTTTTCTGATGGTAGGTCATGATCAGCATTCAGGAAAAATTGGATTACTTTGACTGTAAACTTCATAATTGTTTTTGATTACCTATGTTTCCCAAGTGGCCTTCTAAAAATTGGAAAATTTCTTGCTTAAATCTCTTACAGCTTTGAAGGGTTGACATCGGGAATATTATGCAACTTGGTGTTGCAGTTAATTTCCCTATGTGATTCACTTTCCAAAATGAGAAGGTTTTTTGGACCTACTCTCTTACATAATTGTATAATTTGTAAGTAAGAACTGAAGACAATGGAAACATGGGAATTGCCAAGATACAAAGACATCACAAGAGTATGGCACACAAAGTTAGTTGGTACAAGACGATGACATTATATATATACTTGTTATCAGTTTTATATTATTTAGATATGGTTAAATTGCCCAGAGAACAGTAGTATTTATCTACGGATCATATCCACCACTTTTATATACCTGACCTTAGATGAAATCATACATCATACACACCTGGCATTGTTCTGAATCAAAACAATGTTTACAGAAGTTGTATTACACCTTCACATCGTAAGATCTTTGATGCAAAGAAAAGAAGGGACCTTTCGTTTCATGTTCTTCTTTGATAAAGTTCCCAACAGTTAATAAATATGTAGTACACAGATTGCACTAGTGCATTGTCTACGACTACTGACTCTCTAGATAATAGTATGTAGCGGTTAGATCAAATTGATGACAAAGTAAGTGAGAACTGAACTGTCAGTACAAAGAAGAATTGTATAAAATAACAACATCTAAAAGTAACAGACATCATGTAAATATGGCACAGAGAAGAAAAATGGAGATATCCTTTCGTAAAATATACACATACAGATGAACTGTGGAACTCGATGGATGAGAAATGAGGAAATATCAATTCGATAATAAACTACAGTTATATAAAACTGGAGTACATACATTAAGGCTTTCTTGTTCATCTTTAAGTCACCAATTCCTTAAGTTTGTCAATCTGTTGGACCACAGTTCAAAAATATCATATATTGTTGATTCTATAGTTATGCCCCTTGAAACTTAGAAATTTCAAAAATTGAGGGGCTTCTAATCTATAGCTGGTAAATGCAACTGCATACAGTCCTAAAACTTATTACATCATTTAACACTATGAGGTCAAGTTTGACTTTCGATTCAGTATATATAGTTGGACTGAAATGTTTTGGAGTTATGTCCCTTGAAACATTTACTTGTAGAATTTTGAATTTTTTTTCGGTTTCCCCATAATTTACTGGTTATTGGAATTCTTAGTTTCATTAAATTTGATGTTTCCTGACAGGCCTTATAACTAAAACATGAAAAAAGGGCTAAATATTAGTAGTACATGTGGTGAAATATATTACACCCACCAAAACCACAGTAAAAGACGTGTTCAAAAACAAAATATTATATATGTAAATTAGGGACGAATGATTAGCTTTAGGCTGTTATTAAAGTAAGAGACAAACAAAAAAGGCAAGAACAAAAAACCTCCAAACAAAATCATAGGACAAGTCTTGTGTGGCATCCTCTTGAACCAGAACTTACTGTTCAAAATACATTAGGGTCGATTCAATAAATGTGTCCCTATCTGATCTTATTGACCAATCAAATGCAGTGATGTTTCGACTGATTCATTGTTTGCTTCTATTTCAATAACTGGCAGTTTCTTTGTAAAAAAATGACAAAATACTACATTGTGTATGAATGTATACAATATTTGTCTGTTTTCGTCCACATTTGATGATATTGTGTTTTCTTTAACACAGAAGCTGACAAAAGATATACATGTCACAAACTGATGGTGGGGACAGATTTATTGAATCGGTTCTAAAATAAAAAAGGGGTACCGGTACTGTAAATATTTCCCTGTAACCTCAACCGACATTTGACCTATTTAACTGCCTTAGATTTGTTTTTTTAAGAACAAGTAACAATTGTTACAAGCTGACCCGTATTTTACGATGGATGAAGTTGATTAAATATTTAAATAATTTTCCTTTTGTGTTTGAGTAGAAAGCTTAACCTAGTTTCTTAAATATGAAAATTTGAGCCTTTAAAGTCCAGATTATCCTTAGTTATCAAACTATAAACGATGGAAATCGACTGACGGAGATACCGCAGTGCTTTAAAGATTACATCTTTTTATAGTAAATTTTTTTGTAAATAAAGCAGATTGATAATATGTTAATACAACAACAATCCCTTCGGATAAACATGTAAAAAGTTTGTTAAAAATAGTGGGAAAACTTGGGCTTTAAATGTCAGTGTGATCTGGAACTTTTATAAACAGTGCACTCTTAATCTTTTGGACTGGGCAAAATTCATGGCAGGGGAAATATGTAGGAAATACAGCATGTGTTATAAAGTTGTGAAATATATATAACCAATAATGCAAACTTTTAACTGCATCCCCCAATTGTATCCCCGTCTTTTAGACCATTTTGGTAAAATGTGATAGTAGGGATATATGTCATGTAGCAAATATATATCATGTAGTATATATACATCCTCTAATGTAGAATTATAAATACAGTGCCCAATATCGCCACCTTTCGGACCTGGAGCAAAATTAGGTAAATATCATGGTTGGGATAAATGTAACAAATATGTTGCATAGAAACCTTCTCTTGCGGAAAATTTTAAATACAGTACTTATACATGTAGGCCCCTCTCCATCTTTTAGACCAAGTAAAAGGTAAGGATGAAGATAAAGCAAATTGCTGCACTAAATAATACATCGGCAAACAAATACTGAAACAAAAATGATGAAAGGGGGACTCCAAAATCAATGGCAAAATCAAAAATCCAAAATCATGGCAATTCATATCCAACACCAATTGAAGACAAAACAAATAAACAAAAAATGAACAAGAACGCCACACAACTAAAGCTCTAAATGACAAAGTTGCTGCAAATTAAGTTTCTGTAGATAGCCATTATGAAAACATGCATGTATGATGTTTCAAACAAAAAATTGAAAAGTGACAATCACAAGACGTCACTTTTTGTCTAAAAAGCTTGTGAATTGGATTTTTTTTTGGATAGAACTTATTACAACAAACAAGCTCCAGACCATCACTGCAACCACTAGTAAAAAAATACATTATTTGAATATACTTGTAAATAATTAATATTTGTATGGTTAAAAGTTAATATTATGAATGTTCCTGTTTGCTGAATATTTTGTTTTGTTTTAGGTGATAAAAACCAGAAAACTGCCCTTGATGATGTGTTGGGTAGTATTGAGACCCAATTATTGAAAGGTCTTCAATCTGGAAATAAAACAGCTCGGCAACGGGCTTATACAGACTTACAGGTACTCATGTTCAAAGTATATACATTCATGACATTTGTGTATATATATATTTTGCTCAGATGGAAATGACTTGATGTTTTAGCCTTCATCTGTGTTCGTTTCTTTTAAATGAAACCAGATACAGTCCAACTTTGATGGTCTGAACACCCAAAGGACAGGTGGAAACAGTTCGAGTTAGAGGGGTATTTAAGCTGTAGAGGTTGAACTACCATATAGCGGGTTATTTTCACGGGTCAATTTCCTAGATTTGACTGGAAAATGTATGCCAAAAATTTAATTGTTTTAAATTTTCGTGAATTATAAAAGATCCTTTATATATATATCCTAAGCATACATGAAATATTTGCAGAATTTATTTTCGCGATTTAAGTCCATCCGCGAAAATTACCTGGTATACGGTATGTTTTAACTTGAACAAAGGGACCAGAAAAAGGCTTCCAAACATCCATGGTGTTCATGATATTGCATTTCAAGCCATTGAAGTTCTACTGTGTTTTACACATTATCAATCCTAATGAAGGTATTTTGTTAGGCATCTATGATTATGAATTCCATTAAAGCTTAAAACTACTGAATTTATCAGTTTATATATGCTGTACCCAGGCAGAATCAAGGAACAATTAAATGAACTGCAGAAAAAAATATCAAAATTGAAAAACTTATAATTTAACATCAACAAATAAGTGAAAACTACTGTAGTTACAGTAAATCTTAATTCTATTTATTGCTATTCAACATTTTATGTCTAATAAGAGTATTAGATCAACTTATTTCAGTTCTGGAAAACTCAGAATTCAATAACGTTATTGAATTTGGTAACTCTTGTCTATATTTTCAACCAATTTTAATTTGATATTTTCAAACATTTTCTTAATGTTTTGTAAGATGTACATGTACTGTGTCAAAAACATGTATATAAAGTTTTATAAAAATCTTTACCCAAATAAGAAAGTTATACTTAGGTTACCAAATTCGGTAACTCATGATCATGAGATAAGGGTTTACATAGGGAAATTTCATGGGTCCCTCAAATGAGGCCTTGTAATTTTTTATTCCATAGATGGATTTTGATATCCGTAGGCAGAATTTTAGAAAAAAATTTCTTTTTCATTTTAAAAGTGATCAGAGAACGCCAAGTTTGTGCAGAAAATGCCAAAACTTGAATCATTGCAAAGTTACCAAATTCGGTAACTCTAAGGTTACCAAATTCAATAACGTTATTGAATTCTGAGTTTTCCAGAACTGATTTATTGCCAAACTAATAGAGATAGTTTTGAGTTAAGAACGCCCAACTTTTGAAGCTTATATGTTCTAAACAACTTGTTTTTCCTTAAGACTTTTCCCCCACAAATCATGATTACAAAAAATTCAAGGTTTCCTCTTGTAAATGTGAAGCAAGAGGTATAGATTGTTTGATTGCATTAGATTCTCAATACTAGTACCGGTAAATTATAATTATGAATATCAGAAGATTTCTATATTACATATAGAATAATGGTAGTTTTGAAGGTCGAGACAGAAAATATCACAGTATCGCAGCGAGTCCAATAGGACGAGCTGTGATACTAGGGATATTTTCTGTCGCGACCTTCAAAACTAAAATTATTGTTTTTATCGGCAAAGTCATAAGAGCCATGATGTCATATTCGTGACGTCATATGCCTGATATTTTCTTTTATCGGTAATTTGGGTGAGTTTCCTTTGATCTCTACTACATCATAAAGCTTGTATCAAAGGCAAGACGACCAGCAACAAGTGATACTAGAAATTATCAGCTGTTGGTCATTTGGCATGCGCGAACATGTTGCGGAAGGATATATCTTTATTTTTTGGCCAATCGCGCTTCAGTGGTCAAAGAGCTAAAAAGCACGTGAATGATTTGTCAATCATTGAAAAAGTTATTAAAGCATAACATAAACATGCGACAAACACCTTTTGCGTAGTAAATAAATGTCAATGATTTTTAACATCAAGACAAATTTTCATGCAAACAAGAAAAAAAAGATAAATAAATAGAGAATCTTGATAAAAACATCATCAATCAACAAAATATAAACATGACATGATGAGATCAAATGTTGTGCTAAATCAGATCTACCCAGACACTAAGTAGTGTTACAAGTACAATTAAAATGCAACGCATACACAGTATCCGGTGAGTATCTGAAAATTTCTTCCTGAAATAAAAACGATTTTCCTAAATAATGGTAGT